>JAHHUM010001348.1:80000-92088 GCA_036173005.1 Crenichthys baileyi | reverse complement strand
CCCAAAAATGCAAAAACATGGATTTACAGTGAAACAACAGAAGGACTCTACCTCCAGTGCACCCAGACCAGAGCCAGAAACTGTACCATCGGCTCAAACCTCTGTCTCCACTCCTCTGCATCAATCTGGTTCACCCAGCTTGGAGGAAGCCCAGCCTGCAGCTTCTGAGAAGAGCTCTTCTTCTCAGGGCCTGTCTGTCCCCGAGCCAGCTTGCAGCGGAACCCACTCTGGAGCGACGTTAGCAGATGATGTGTTTTCAGCAGCAAATGAAGTGCAGCCAGCTCCGAACTCTCCACACAAGGAGTTCCACAGTGCGGTGGTGCGGGCCCTCATCAAGGACCCGCTGAATGTAGAGGCCGCAGAGGGAGGTCAGGCTTCAGGTACACCAGATGAAGTGGAGTCATCCCAGAAAGCTCTGGCCTTCCACTCCCTTCCCTGATCATCCCTGCCTTGTCTTACTTCCTCACTGGGAATCTGAGAATTCCTGCCTGCTGTTTCTTCTCCTCTCTCTGGGGGTTTGGAGTCTGTTGCCATGGGTTCACCATGTGCAAGCACCCTCCTTTCCCACATTTCATCTCTAAAGGCTCTGCTTGATTGTTTTGGGTCCCCACTCCCTCAATCCCTGTCTCTGATGTCTTTTCCAAAGGCATCAAAGCTTTGGCACATTTGATCCCGCTCTGGAGTTTGATTAGATGGGGCAGAGGAGAGAGGATGCTTGGAGTTCCTCTCTTCTCGTGTAATAAAAAGGGTTTTGTAGTGAAATGTGAAGAATCAGTCTTGGATATCAGGAAAAACCTAAAAAAAACCCACATACTGTGAAATTGAATGGCGTCTTTTTCTTCCTGCTAACATGTCTATTTGTTTTTGTTCTTTTTATGGTGCCATACGTCCCTTCTTATTTCCATAACCTAATCATTTAAGCTGGTTTTGGGGTTTTAACATTGCTTTTGAAATGTTTGAAGAGTTTTGCTGTGCCTTTTTGCCTGGTTTTGGGGTCCTTATGATGTTTTCCCTTTTTTGTGTTGAAACAAGCTGATTGTCTGGCGAATTTATGTTGGCCTTTCAGAAATTACAAGAATTTCATTTTCTTTAATGTTTTGTGAATTCACAGTTCTCGCCACATGTAATGGCACCCACTGGCAAGGATGTGTAAAACGGCTTAAAATAAATTCATCTTGTGTTGCAGTAAAATAATCTCACTATGAAAATATATAACTTTATTCAGTGAGGTGGAAAAAAATTGTGCATTTAAAAAATAAGTTAATTTTTTTTGGCACAATTATTTTCACCCCAGTGATCGCTTTCAAAATAAATTTAACCGACGCATTTTTTAAATACCACCTTACTATTTTAAGTTGATCAGCGTTTCTAGGAATCTTTAATCAATAATTCATGATTTTCAATTTCCCTGTGGCATAATATGACGACGCAGAAAATAGCAAAGACAAGAGAACGTTCAATCCAAGTGATACATAGGTTAGTCTTCTTTAATTAGGAAATGGATACAAAAAATTAGCTATATCTACAACTAGAGCAATAATTAAAAGAGTGAAGAGTGACGTCTTGGCATTCAAAGTTCTCTAGAACGACCATTTGAAAACCATCTACATCTGGCTCTTTTTTTTGTCTTACCATCACAAATCAGAATCAGCTTTATTGCCAAGTTCGTACAAACAAACAAGGAATTTGACACCGGTACACTTTCCTCTCTGGGTTTTTTTTTTTTTTTTTTTTTTTTTAAATGCGTTATAAGATGTAAACATGTAGAGTTTGCTGACCTCTTCTGGGTAAAATTAAGCTTTTTGGCAACAAACACTTCAGGGGGTGAGGGATGAATATGTGGGAAAGTACCCAGAGCCCACTGTTAAGTTTGGTAGAGGATCTGTCATGCTGTGGGGCTGTTTCTCTTACAAAGACCCTGGGAACCTCGTTGGAGTGCTCTGCACTAGAACACCGAAAATGGGCCATTATCAAATCCTTCAGAAAGAAAATTATTCAAAGGTGGCCGAGAGAAATGGTTCATCAGACGAAACGTCAACCTTCATCTCAGTGTTATGAAAGGTTATAATAGAAACAAATGTACTGTCCTATTACTAAAACTGTATGAAGTATTAACAGGAGGGGTACCAACTATTATGCCACCTGTGATTTTGGTTAACAATTATTTCTTAGATTTCTCTCTTTTTTTTTATTGCTGTTGCAATAAAATATAAATTCATATTAAGGTTTTATACACATCTTTTTCAGAACTGCCAACAAATGTGGCTGGATCTGTAGCTGCTGTAAATAACTCGTTATTGCTGGTGTTTCTTTCAGATTCAGAACAACCAGTAGAGCCTGAGGAGGATGACAAAGACCCAAAACCCACATCCACACCCCCGAGTACCCCTATCAGAGCAGAGGAAGGTAAGTTAGCCTGATGGTCTTTATAAAATGGCCTGGTTTGGCATGGGTTTCCCTCAGCTCTTGCGTTTTTAGGACTTGGAGATGGATTGTCTCTCCACCTGCCCGTCTCTCTTTGGGTCTGCTGTGGACTTTAATACTACTACTACATGTTTTGTGTTTCTGTAATAACAGCCAAGAGGAGTTGATTTTTTTTTTGTATTCTCTTTTTCTCAAAATTTTAAATTAGATGTGCAGAAAAATGGGGAAAATCAAAAACAGAAGAATTTTACAGCTTTGATTAACCACAGGCCAGACAGTTTACTTTTATTATCCCTCTTGGTCTTTATTACTGTTGGATTACACCTTTGCCAGCATCATCAGTGATGATACTGCCGCTGGCTGTAAAAATAAAACTGAAGTTGTAATTTGATTGCCAGTGTAATCTGATACAGAAATGTTTTTAACGTCTCTGTAAAGGCTGTCCTCTCTCCCTTTGTGGCCGTTCTCCATCTTTTTGGGGTCTTCTAAGAATGGTTCCCCTTTCTTTTATGTTATTTGAAATCTTCAGTTATTGTTCCCACATTTTATTTTCTTTTTTTTTTTATTTACCATTGTGCCTGTGGTTTGATCTGCATAGACATTTGTTTCTACTTGTGCTTTTTCTTCTTTGTGGCTGCGATTACAATCAGAGGATGGAAATACAAAAGAGTACCTTTTGCCATAGTAAGTATGTACTGTTCCACCTCCTCTGCACCCTCGTAATTACTGCTCACCCCTCCACGTTTGTGTTGACTCATTTACCCTGTTTTTCTTTGCATGGCTTCAGTTTTAGATCTGGTTCATTGTCTGAATTGTTTGTTGGGGTTTGTGACTATCCTTTCTCAGACTAACTTTCTATTTTGGGCTTGGTGGGGGTTATTTCAGAGCTCCTCTCTATTACTATGACAGCTTCTTAATTATGATTAAAGGAGATTTTATCACCATGGCAAAAAAATGAGACATTTTCTTGCGGTCTGTTTCCTTATGTGCAAAATTGGTATTGTGGAGCACACAACTGAAGTAAACCTCACAGCCTGCTCTCTCTTTTGTGTTCGATAACCTCTTTTCTTCCTGACAACAACTCACTCTGATATTAAGCAGCCTTTCTTGCACATAAGCACATTCTTTAAATGTATATTTCTGTCTCATTAAAAACAATCTTTCAGTGGTTTAAAACATGTTGTCTGTCCTGCAGGCGTGTCCTTCACCAGGTACATGAGTGCTTTGGACTGAAGCTTTCCAACCAAACTGGCTGCTGTTGGTTTAGCTTGAAACCTGGTTGCTACAGGCTGGCTTTTTGCTTACTGGTCTCCAGTTTCTGTTTGTGGTGTTTGACCTCATCGCTGTTCTGACTGACTCGAGTTGTTAAATGACGATCCTGCTAAACGTTTTCCATGGTCTTGTTTCACACTGGTCTCTCTCTTTCGCATGGGCTATACTAAAAATGGATTAACGTTGTTGTTGTGGGACTGTTGTGGATGCTGCTTGTTGTTTTCAAGCTGACCATCTGGACGAAACAGAAGTCTGTCTTACTTATGAGTATCTTTAAACAAAAAAACTAGGGTTATTGGTTGGATTTGCAGAAGGAAATCTTTCGGTGTTAATGCTCATGATACTCGATGAATGAATAAGGCATGGCAGCTTTTAAGAATAAATCCTTGCATACAGACAAGCAACTCAAAAAAAATATACTGTTCAATGAAACTGGATCTAAGCTTAAATTTATTGCTACCTAAGTCTAGTCTTAAATTATTTTATAATTTATGACTAATTGAATGACTAATGAATCATTAATGAGAATAGCGCACCAGTGTGGACTTATGTGTGTTTTTCCTATTAAAAACATTTTTAAGTCTTGGACTTTCACTTGTGCTTGTTCTGTTCTTTTTCCACTTTATTCTGTTTGTACACAGGGTACAAATGAACAAGGGAACTGCAGTCATTAAGATTTCCCTGTTTAAGTGAAGGTAAAACAAACAAGAAATACAGTATGTGCACTAGCTTTAACATCAGAAACAAGCCATCTTGATGAATGTTTAGCCTGTTATCTTGTTTATTGGCGCTACTGAAGGAAAGCTGTGATGTTAAAGGAGTATTCTTGGCTTTGCCCTGAGGCAGTTTGAGTTTGGAGTTAATTTTAATATTTATTTATCCTGAACATTTATGGTTTTTGTTAGACTGTTGCCTGTGGAAGCGAGTGACCTTTTTTTAGACACGAGCTGTGTGAGTTTATTTATGGACTCAAGAAATGAAAAGGTGGTGCTGTTCAGGTAGAAAACTGTGTGGTTTTCCCAGCTAAACCAGCGTTTGATTTGTAAGTAACTTTGTCACTTAACCATCAGTTTGTCTTCAACGATCAATAATGCTCTCCCTTCCCTCCCATTAGAGTCGTTGCCAGAACAAACCTTTAAGGATGAGAGTGACCCAGCCACCCTGAGACAGACCCTTCCAGATTTAACCCCCGATGACCCCTCTGAGGCTCCGGCTCTCCCTGCTGAAGACTCCACCCCAGCAGCTGCCACCGCGGAGGCAGCTGAGGGGGAGGAGGCCGCTGATGCTGGGGACCAGGAAGGAGAGGAGTCTCCTGGCAAATCCCCCTCCAAAAAGAAAAAGAAGTTCCGCACACCTTCCTTCCTAAAGAAAAATAAAAAATAGACGGGGTCCTAGGTTTGAGAATGTTGGATAAGGCTGGCTTCGGGCTCGTTTTGGTTCTTTTTATTGATTTCTGTCAATATACTCTTCAAGTGAGCCACACTTCCACCATTATACTTTTGATTATTTTTGTGTCTTTTGTTACAAGCTTATTAACCTGCTTTTTCTCATTAGTGTGTGCCAACTTTGTATACAATGTAAAAACAATCGCATAAAAGTTTTTAATTATTAAAGGCTTTTAGTTGTGAGTGCAATCTGTCTTGTCCACTCCACCTAGTCTTTTATGCATGACTATAACTACAGGCTCATGTGCTCAGTGAGGTTGGAGGATTTTATTATTTTTTTTTTAACCAATGTAACCACTAGAATGTATAGGGATTGTATTTAAATATGTCTGTCGCTGCAGAGCAAGAAACTTGTACCTTCTCACTGAGCTGGTGGCGAGTTCTGACAGTGATAACTACAAAGTGCATACATGCATCCCTGAAGCTGTGCACTCATTTAATTATTTGTCAGCAGACTGGGAAAGCTGCAGTCAAGCTACTTTGTAATGGTTGTTTGCTTATGTCCAAAATGCAATAATTCCAATTAAATCATTCAGTCTCAGCCACATGTAATGTTTTTTTGTTTTGAAAACATTGCATTGCTTTTTATTCACATGGTTCTTAATATAGTGTTGATCAAATACTTTGCAAACCAGATAAACTAAAAACACTGCTGCATTCTGCAAGATTAGTCCTGCTTTGTTTGCAACTAACATTGTGCTTACTGATCATTCTAAAGCTTCATGCAATGCATTCGCCACTGGCTGTAGGCCTTTATCATGAAGGAATGTGAACATCTGTATTTTGTTTTTCTTAAATTCTGATGGTTTCATCATTGCTTTTGTTTTGTGTTTGCTCCCTTATTTTATTTACAAGCTCTGTACAACCAGCTAGTGTGTGATTTTTATCTCCTAATAAACCATTATTGCTTGTTGTGAAGGGGTACTGGCCCTTCTGTCATAAAACCACATACTGCTTTTATCCAGTTGCGTTTATTCAAGGAGAACGTCTTACAAAGTTGCATGTTCAGTTAGGTCTTAAAACCATAGATCTGGATGTTACTTAGTGAAACAACGAATGAAACCTGGGCTGTGAATACCTGTTGACAGTGATGACAATGTACACTGGGAGGGAAAATGCCATTTCTGTTGCGACTGCAATTGTTAGATGAGGGGGGTGCAGAAAACTGTTTGATGTTCGGTTTCAGACCAGTTTTCTGTGCTCCTATTCGGGTTGTGTTGTTCCATCCTGCTTTAATGAAAAGTCCTGAAGTGCTTTAAGAAATTGGCCACTGGTGACAAACCGATGTCAGACTTGATATTGCATTGAAGGGCTTCAATTTAATTTTTGGGTGTGCTGATACCAGAACTAATGCCCCGCTATTCATTTAAATCGCATTTTTTGTTTTTCTTTAGACATCTTACATCATGCTAATTAGTATCGTCTGAGTTATTCTTAATTTAAATATTTGGTTATTGCTAAATTTACAAAATTATTACACCACTTTTTTCTTTTTGTCATGGTTCCACCTCTATTGTACAATGATGAATAAAAAGAAACACTACCATGAAAAGCAGAATTGTATGACTGGTTCTTATGGCAACACTCTGAAATGTTCATTTCATATCCAAAGTCTTTATGATTTACCTCATATTTGTAACCTCCAGTGACATGCCTAAGAGTGGCTTTGAAGATCTGCTTTCAAGTCTTGTCACAAATTCTAAATTAGTTTTATGTCTGGAGTTTGACTGGGCCATTCTAGCATGTATGATTTGAACTAAATCGTCCCATTTGTAGGTCTGTCTTACAGAATGGCAGTGTATTTAGCTCCATACACTATGACCACCTGTCCCTGCGTAAGATCCCACAGCTGGATCCTGAGGTTAAATTAGCCAGCTGGATCAGGACAGTTATTAAGAGCAGTTTTTTTCATTTGAGGCAGCTGGTCAAAATAAAACCAATACTTCTAAGGAGGCACTTTGAGACAGTTATCCGTGCCTTTGTCACTACTAGGCTGGATTACTGTAATGCACTTAAATGAGGGTTAGTGGGTCCTCCATCGACCAGCTGCAGAGGGTCCAAAATCCTGCAGCAAGACTTTTAAGTGGCACATGTAAACATGAGCACATTTCCCGTTTTATCACTCCTTTGGTTGTCGGTACATTTTAGGATGCATTTTAAAATTCTTTTATTTGCTTTTAAATATTTAAACGGCCTAACCCTACCCTACCTTTCTGAGCTGCTGCATTCTTACAAACCTACCTGCTCTCTCAGATCAGCTGACCAGCAGCTCTTGAGTGTCTCATTGTCTGCTTTTAAAACTCTTCTTAAATCCCACCTATTCTCCTTGGCTTGTACTTTATAAAGAGTTGATTTAATTTTAAGTCAATTTTATTTAACTTGATTTTTCATTCATTTCAATTCATTCATATTTTTAATTATATTTTTTTTCTTCTGAATGTGCCGTGTTTTACATTCGGCTAAATGCAGCTCTTTGGTCCGCCAATGCGCAACAAATAAAGTTGGATTGGTAATTCGACGCTAGGGGCGCTGTTAGTAATGTGACACAGGAAGTAGTTTCGGCATCTTGACCCCTTTGCACGCTGGAAAATGGAAATCTTGTGAAAGAACGTGGAAACCAAAAGAATAAACAGTCGACAGTCAGAGAGTCTTTAGTTTGAACTTTTGTCCGTCTGGACTCAGTGTGACTTCAAGGTAAACATGTCTTCTGTTTGTATGTTTACAAGCTGCTGACCGTCAGTGAAGGCTACTGGAAATAAAACATGTTTGTCTTGTATATTAGTCTTTTTTTATATATGTCACAATAGTTTTCCTTAACGGGTGCTTTAGTTTACCAAATCATGCAATTTAATGTTTAATTTCGTGACATGAACAGGAACTGGAGATGGAAATTAGCCTTCATGGCTAAATTTGGTACATTGACTTAATACATTAAAGTGATAATGTTAATATTGTGTTATCTTTTAAATACAATTTGAAAAGTATGTTATAGCTTCACTGGGTTTTTTTTTTCTCATGATTTATTGAAAAACTGAGCAGTGAAGACAGTGCTGATCTGGGCAGAAATACATCTTTGAAGATAAGCTTATTATTAATTATAGAGTGCATTCTTGAAGGCCTGGTCTGAAAAGTCTGTAATTTGATTTAACGATTTTCCAGATCCTGTCTATCCATGTGTCCATTTCCATCCATCTGTATATCCATCCATTTTCACATCATCCGTCTGTCCATAGTTTTTTTTTCATTAAACATTTGTTCATTCATGGACTTGACTATTAATCCCCCATCGATTTCTGCAGGTTCCACACCTGAAGTTTGATTGCTGTAAGAAAACCTGCCTTGAACTTTTTTGTATTTATAATTACTTAAATTGGGCTATAAAGGATCGAGAACCCGGAACTTATTGAAAATGATGTTATTTTGTGTTTTAAAATGAAAAAAGTGTAGGAACCCTATAATTTGTGCTTATCTATTTGTTTTCCGCTACAGATGGGGAAGGCACTAAAAAGGAAGAACCTTGCTGACAAGGTCCGTAAAACCAAAGCAGCCACTGAGATCAAAAACAACCCTTTTGAGGTGAAAATTAACCGAAAGAAGTTTGATGTTCTGGGGAGGAAAACCAAACATGATGTGGGCCTTCCGGGAGTATCCCGCTCCAAAGCCATCAACAAGGTGAGAAACCACTCAGGTTTTTAAAAAAGGTGCTTCTGACTGTTTTTTGGGTTTTTTTAAACGGCTTTCACAGTGCCGTGAAAAAGTATTTGCCCCCTAAACCTAATAAATTATGGCACCTTTAGTAGCAACAGCTGACATCAAGTGTTTGTAATAACTGGCAAAGAGTCTTTAATATCACCACTGTGGAGTTTTGACCCGCTCTCCTTTGCAGAAATGTTTTAATCCAGTGACATTGAAGGGGTTTCAAGTATGAACAATGTCTTTAAAGCCATATTACAGTATCAGAATTAGATTTACATCAAGACTTTGGCTAGGGTACTCCAAAACTTCTTCATGTTTTTGTTAAGTCATTCAAAGGTGGCCTTGCTGCTATGCTTTGGATCAATGTCCTGCTGCAGAACCAAAGTCCCGTACTGATGGCTGGACATTCTTCTGCAGGATGTTCTGATTAAGAGGACAATTTATGATTCCATTAATTATGGCAAGAGGTTCATGTCTTGAGGAAGCAAAGCAGACCCAAACCCTCACACTCCCACCACCACGTTTGACAGTCAGTATGATGGTCTGTTTCTGAAATGCTGTGTTCATTTTAGGTCAGTAACATGTTAAACCTTTGCAAGTCAACAGAATAGTTTCTCTAGATGTTTTTTGGTGATTGTTAGACGGGTCGTTATGTTTTTTTTTTTTTGATCAGCTGTGGTCCCGGCCTTGGAACTCTTTCATGGAGGCCATGTTCGTCCAGTCTCTTTCCAAGCGGAAAATCATGAACACTAACTTTAACTGAGGCAACGTCTGTAGAGCTTTAGATGTTGTTCTTGGTTGTTTTGTGACCTTCTGTTTGAATCATCGGTGTGATTTTGGTTGACCGGCCCCACCTGGGAAGGTTCACCACTGCTGCATGTTTTCTCCTGTTGTTGATTATGGCTCCCGCTTTGGTTCGCTGGTGTCCCAAAGTCTTAAAAATAGCTTTTTAACCCTCTCCAGACTGATGGATGTCGATATCTTTCTTTTCGACTTTTCTATTTTTTTTAGTTGATGTGTTGCTCTTTGAGATCTTTTAGCCATCAGAGAGGTTCTATTTAAATGATTTATTATATTTGCAGGTCAGGTAATAATCAGGCACATCCATTAGTTCTGGAAAGTACCCGGTTTTCGTTTCTATTTTTCACCAAACCGTTTTTAGCATTTGTGTAATGTATAGGTCTCTATAATTTAATATGTTAGTTGTAATGCCACCTTATGAATCACACAAGCACAGATGAGACGCCGATAGTGCCTTGTTGGAAGTATTCTTGAACATTTTCTCACATAACAACCACAAACTTGTTTTATTGGGATTTTATGTAACAGACAAACACAAAAGCAGCACTTAACTGTGAGGTGGAAGAAAAATAATGCGTGGTTTTTAAAATGTGTTTTATAAATAGAAATCTACAAAGTGTGGTGTGTATTAAGCCCCCCCTGAGCCAGTAGATTTTAGACCCCACCTATTGATGCGGTTACAACAGCGGATATCCAAGTGTATGCACTCTAACATTTTTACCTATTTTTAGATGGAAGGTGTCTGTGAACATCCATCTGTTTCTTTACCACAGTTTTTCAAAGGTCTTTATTTAGTTTCCCCATAGCATAATGCTGCCGCCACCATGCTCACTATGGAAATTATGTGTTCAGGGTGATGCAGTGTTACCTTTTTTCCCACACATACCTTGTATGTAAGGCCAGGAAGTTGTGGGTTGATCTCATCTGTATTTCACCTTTTTCTGATTTTTATTTATTGAAAGTTATATGAAATCATGGTCTATCACACAAAATCCCAATGAAACTCCTAATAAGTTGTTGGTGGTTTAAGGGGTGTGAATACATTTACAAGGCACTGTGTAGTCTGTGGTATGATGCAATGAAAAATTAAATGATGGATAAGCTCATCTGTTGTAGCACTAAATCTTGCTGCTACTTATCCAAACACACCCATGGATTTAAAGCTGTCTGTGGTCTTGGTGCCGTGCTGAGAGGGAACCTTGTTTTTTAGGGGTTGTTGAAATATTCAGCTCTAAGGATATTATTTTTGAAGACTAATTGTTTTTTAATTTGTAGAGAAAAGAGACGCTCTTGAAGGAATACAAACAGAAGAACAAGTGTAACAAATTCATCGACCGACGTCTTGGAGAATATGATGCCAAGATGGCTCCAGAAGACAAAATCCTGCAGAGGTTCGCCATTGAAAGACAGGTTGGTGAAATTTGACAGGATTATTATTGGATTTCAGTCGTTCTTATACACTTAACCCAGAAAGCAAGAAAATTTGTGTTTGGGCAATTATTTCTTCTTGGTACTTAAATCGTATTCTCTTATATGGTGTTGTTTAGTGCCTGGATGATTAAAGTATGAAGAAACAACACATATTTAACAGCTTGTTCATGTGTTAATTTAACAAATGGGCCCTCAGTAGTGCTTGGAAGAACCATACACTGCCACAACAGCCTTACACCTCCTCCTCATGCTGATCACCAGCTTGGTCACACACTGCTGTGGGATGGCATCACATTCTTCAGCCAGTATTTGTCAAAAGTCAGCCAAACAGCTAAACTGATACCACAAGAGGTCATTTGTGCTGAAGTCAGTACTTCGGACAGGCCGTTTCATCCTCTCTACTCCCAAAACCTGGAGGTCTTCTCTTATAAACCCCACGTTGGGATGAGCGTTGACCTCTTGGACGATGGAGTATGGTCCCTAAGGAGATATGGAATTGCCAGCAAGTGCAGAATCTAATCTCAATATCTCTCTGTGTTGGGATTTCCTCCATTCTAGACCAGCCTCGTTTTTCCAGTGAGGTAGACTTGGCCCCACACCATCACACTACCTCCACCTAGAGCTCTTTGGCATTGGCAGAGAGGATTTGGCACGTTTTTCTTGGGCACCACCGACTTTCTCAATTCTACTGCTCAACCCACAAATACATTTTCCTTACAATTGTGGCACCATTTAAGGCGA
This sequence comes from Crenichthys baileyi, assembly GCA_036173005.1. Classification (NCBI taxonomy): domain Eukaryota; kingdom Metazoa; phylum Chordata; class Actinopteri; order Cyprinodontiformes; family Goodeidae; genus Crenichthys; species Crenichthys baileyi. The sequence continues at coordinate 80,278 of JAHHUM010001348.1, read as the reverse complement.
AATAACCAGGCTTTCCAACTTTATGGCTGTAAAACATTGTTAAAACAGAGAAAATATTGACCAAACATAAAAAATTAGATCATTTGAAATCTCTCAGAAAAGTTTTCCCCCACGTTTCTTCCTTTAGGGTATAACTGATAAGTAATAAAAAAGAAATAAAAGCTACTTTAACCTAATCTTGACAAATTCTCTTACATTGGCATCGGTTCTTAGCGAGTCCATGAAAAGAGAGACGTTTACAACCTGAATGAGGAAGAAGAGCTGACTCATTACGGCCA
>JAHHUM010001348.1:0-75000 GCA_036173005.1 Crenichthys baileyi | reverse complement strand
AAAACCTCCCGCTGTCTGCTACCCAGCAGCTCGAACTCAAACGTGATCTGGACAGAGATCACTACAGGTAAGACGAGAGGAGGAGGACACCTGAGGTCATATGAGCTCAGGCTTTTCATATAGATAGTCAGAAGAGTTTCACCCCCTCAGGAGACATTTTGTCTTTGTCTTTTGCTGCTGCCACCTATTTTACTTTTTTCCATTGTAATAACTTTGAACAACAAGTATGACTTCTTTGAGCAAGCACACAACCAAAACATGCTAGTAGTAGAAATCAGATATGCAGATAAGATTAAGTATGTGAAAAATCTTGATGTTCAGATATAGGTTACTTGGTGGGCAGCGGCGCCCTTTCAGAAGAAATAACAAAATCATAGATCAAAACAAGCAAATTCAACAAAGAAAATACACACTCAGAGACAAAAAACTAAAATTGGGTTAAACACATTTGGTGAATGGTAAAGGGCAGCTGGGTAAAATAAGCCAATCAGAAAGGTGAGTTCAGGTTTTGAATGAAGGAAAAGACTATATGGTGCAAATGGACAGAGGAATTGCATTTCAGATCCAGGGAGCAAAATGACAGAGAGCTCTGAAGTCCATTGTGGTTAAGTTGGCAGATGGTGCCGCAAAGAAGATATACAATAGAAAGTGTTGGAGGACTTGAGAGAAGTTTGAAAGAGCAGAATTATGGAAAGCCTAATGGCCCCAGCTACACAACCTTTATCTAAACAAACGTGTTTTGCTTTTTTTCCTCAGCTTTTGCTTTTGCTTCGCCGTGGCCCTTGGTGGCGATAATAACCACAATAATGACATCAATCTTTAAAAGAAGATCCAACGCATGCCAGCCTATAGATTCCACAATTGTAGCTTGTGTTTTTTAACACTTTTCCCTTTTCCTGAGTGATTAAATACTTCAGTTTACATTTGAAGTTGAAGGGACACAAAGTCAGGAAAAGGAGAGACGGATGTGGAAAAAACGATAAAAACAGCTTCACTGGTGTTGTGGTTTCTACTACAGAAAGAGATAGTGGGCATGTGGGAACCGTCATATTAATATATATATTATATATAAAATATATATATATATATTTTTTTTTTTTTTTTTTACCTCAAAAAGTGTTTTTAGAAATCTCAAATTTCTGTTTGCATCCGGATAAAAGGGTCATGCACAGCAGAAAATCGACATATGCAAAATATTTGGAATGATGTGTTTATTGATTAGGGTTTTGGTGACTCTGCAGACTGCAGTCTTGGACTAGTTAAAAGGTTGTGTGGAGTAAACTAAAGAGATAGAGCTGCAAGAACCTAAATGAGAAGTGGCAGGGCTTTAATGAGAGTAGTTGCTCTGTTTGGAGAGAGAGGTTGATGTAGACAGTTGATAGAGCGTGAACAAAAGTAAGCAGAATGAGTAAGAGTACTGCAAAAGAAAATGTGCTTTTAATGATTACACCTAGATTCTTGTTATGAGGCGAGGGATGAACCAATGAATTATCAACTGTGATTAAGAATTGGGGTCTTTCGATTGAGGAGCCCAGATAAAGAATTTCTGTTTTGTTGCTGTTGAGTTCAGGCAGAAGCATGAGCAAACTGGGGCTCAATTTTTTGCTGTGCTTCACACTATCAAGAGAACAAAATGAAATGATGTGAATTTAAGATAAGAATTGAGAATAAAATGACTTTTTTCAGAACAAATATACTAGAGGTGTGACTGTACACAAAAATCCCGGTTTTAAGGTTATGGTTCAGTACGATTTTAGTACGCTGCAATCAGGAAAAGTATATAAAATGTATGATTTTTTTTTTTCCATTGAATAAAGTGCTATAAGCAGGCATAACCAACAGTAACTTGAAAAGGTCAGTGTTGATGTTTAGAAATAACATTGTGCCCATATTTGAGAATAAAACATATTTGGAGTTGTTCTGGTATTTGTCCCAGCTGTACCTGAATGCAACGGGCTCTGACTTGCATCTCATACAATGTACAGACTGATTAGATGCTACAGGTGGCCGTTTGGACTTTAGCTGATTTTTCTCCACTTCCTGTGATATTTATATTCAACTTGATGTTGTTTCAGGTGAATAATTGCGTTCAGTGCTGAGCGAGCTGTGTACCTTATTGCTGTTGAAAGATGTGTACGCTCACATAGGGTTTTGGTTCTGTCCACGTTTCTTTCTCCACTGTAGCTGCATGAGAAACCTTAATGTTCCCAAATAGATTTAAGGATCGCTTGGAGTCCTATCTGTTTGGTTTTGGTTTTTAAAATTGCGCTGCGGATCACTGTATGGTGCTTTTAGTTCCTCACATTAATATTCTGCATGTGTTCAGGTATAAAACAGCGCTGTACCTAACCGATGGAGCTGTACTGGACATATTCAGTACAATATGTGTACCGTATTCGAAAAACAGGGCATTCATCCGCCATCCTTCAACCAGCTGTTGATTGAATCTGCACATTCATTTCTACTTATTGATCCAGAAAGTGACTTTCATTGACACAGTGTGAAAGATAGACCACCATACTGTGTTTACCAGCACACACTTCATGGCTCAGAGCGTCGCCTCGGTTAAGTCTGAGTCACCAGCGTGCTTTCACACAGCAGCTGGTGTGTAGGCACAAAGCAAAGCTTGCAAACAGGCTTCAGTACGATAGTGCACCCTTTGAGAGAGTAGGCAGTTTTATTTGTACCCGACTATAAATATTAGACAGAAACATTAAATTAGATGCTCAAAATGATTTAGATGCTGAAGGAGTGAATATTCGAGGGCAAGGATGAAAATGGGAATTAGAGCAAAACACGTTGTTTTTTAATCATTCACAAAAAAAATGTTTCTACGTCTGTTTTTTGTTTTTTTTTGCAAGTCAAACTAATGTTTAAATTTAACCAGAAAGCAATACTTGTTTCCAATATTTTACTTGTTAAAAAAATGATTCTCATGTTCAGTTTCTGAAGACAGAAAAGGCATCGATCTCCTTCACACAGTGTGAATTCATTACTGCACGTCCTCACACCTTCGGGGCGCAGTTATTTTCTAATTTCTGCATTCCTTTCGGCTATTCAGATACATGCTCACCAGCTGCTGTGTTTGCAAAGGACGGCGACTGTGTGGTAATTTCTGCAGGAGTGATTAAATAACGACTTAGTGAGTGTACTCTGCATGATGGTTAAAGTGTTTTCAAACAAGTACTGATGAAGATCTACATACACACACACACACAAACTGCTTCTTTTTTATACATTTTCTTTCATTTTTTATGCACATCTGAAGTTCTGTGTGATAACTGCAGAGTTCCTTTAACTAGTAGAGAGGCCATCCTTAACGCTCACGGTCTGAAACTGCAGTTCCAAGTTTGTAATCAACAGTTTCTTCTGAAGCCTAATCGCGCAATCATTACACAACATGTTCTTGTAAACTTGTTCTGTGAAACAAAACAGCAAACCCAGACTAGTATTGTCTGATTCAGAGATTTTTTTTCTTGCATTGTTCTCTCCCCTAAGACTAAAACCCCAAGCAAAGTATTTTCCTATATCGGGATTCCTGTGAGGTGTTAAAAAAGTATTGAATTTGCCTTTTGTGTTTCCCAAATCTAGATAAGTTTGAAAAAATAAAACATCAATATATTACATTGATTCCAAACATTGAGTAGCTTTGAGACTGATCACAGATGATAGATTTAGAACAGCTGTGCCTGCTGTTATGAATTCGTATGTAATTTTATCAAGATCCTAAACTCTCAATATTTTGAGGGACAAAACAAACTTGGTGCTAATGTGTAGCAGCGATGCCTTGATTGATGAGACTTTTTATCTTCAAGTTGAACCCGCTGGCAGCATCGCCGTCCATCCCACCGATTTCTGGGCTGAAATAAAAGTATTAACCTGTTATCTGAAGAGTTCAAGCCCTGACATCCCATAACAACCAGATAATTAAACAAACCTTACTATATCAACATAATGAGATCATGAAACGTATGCCAGCAAAATGATTTTGAAATCTCTTTATCGACCTAACAAGATAATGAAACAAGGCTGAGATGTCCTCGTGTTGGATGGTTTAACTTTTACGAACCAAAGCTTACATAATCACAATTTCTTGATCTATTGAAACAAAGTGAGCTTCAGTTCTCATCTCATAATAAAATCATGTCATCTCTACGCAGCTTTTTTCTCAGTATAATGAACAAATGAAGCACGTTGCAACAAAAACCATGCGTTTAATATAACGCATATCCAAATAATTTTGTGACGATAAATGTCAAGTTACAAGCTGAAAACCCACCAATGTGTGAATGTTCATGAGGTTGTGTGTTTGGGATGGGTGGCGCTGCATAAATGAGCTTTGTTTAGCTGTGGAGCTTCTGATGCGTAGAACGCAGTAGTACGGAACAAAATGAATGTAAAACATCAGATCAAATTACAACCATTTCTATTTGCTGGTCAAAAAAATGTAATGAGAAATAAGAACATTTTAAACTGAAATGCTGCCATCAGTTATTTTATTTTTCACTGGGTTTGCCCGCGGGTAGGATGAAGGAAAATGCACCGTCTGTTGTTAACAAAGAGACTTTTAACCCTTCTGTTCTGCAAGTTTGTTTTTAAGCCCTTGGCAAAAATGGGGGAAACAGTTGCTAACCTGTAGAGTGACGTGGATATGTAAAGAGAGGATGTGGCTGGCCTCTCTGTTGCTGAGGACTTACCTGAAACCTGTTTATTATTGCTATTTTCACAGGTTGAATTGTTTGTCTACTTGCCTCGACTTAGTGAAGAGATGTTGCCTGCTCTACCAAGATCTCATCTCCTTCACGCACATCTTCCAGCCAATCAGAACGCTCCTTTCCAAGCATCTTTCCACACAAACGTTACCCAGTCCTTTACAGGTTAGAAACAAAGTTGGTTGAAAAAGCAAAGCATCCCTTCAGCTTTTTGTCTCTGCGTCCTTGTCTTCTGTGTAGATATGCTTTCAGTTATATTTTGGTGTTTGTTGTTTTTGCTGCAGGAGCTTCACAGTCAGATCTTGGAAGCTATCAGCAGACCTCCTGTGACTCACAATCGGCTGGTTTTCGAGAAGAAGAAGCCGATTCCTCTGAAATTGCTCACACCAAAGATTGTGGAAGTGTAAGTGTCTAGAGAGCGTTCTTCCAGAGCTTGTAGTGTAACATTATTCAATAAACTGATGGTAAATCTGTATTTATGTACTTTTCTTTTGATTTGAATTATTTTCTTTAACAGCTTGGACTATGGAAAGAAGCGTGGCAGCACCAGAGAGGAGAGAGAGAAGGAGCGACTGAAGCACAAGTACAAAAAGGAGTTCAAGGGAGCTCTGAGGGAGATCAGGAAGGACTCTCGCTTCCTGGCCAGAGAAAAGCTCAACGAGGTCATGAACAGGTATGGATAAAATTCTTCCTTCTGGTGCTTTAATGTGAATCAAAGCATTGTAACAACTTTGCGATGTGTGTTTCAGGGATGCAGAGAGAAAGAGGAAGGTGAAAGAGCTCCTTGGCAGCTTAGCCACTCAGGAGGGAGAATGGAAAGCTCTGAAAAGGAAGAAGAGGAAATGAAATCCAGAATGATAGTCTTAATCTTGTGCTTTTCATATGGACTCCTTCGGCTGAGCTGTTAGATGCAAGCAGAAATTCATGGAATAAACATTTTGTCACTTTTTTATGAATCTCTTTTCATTCTTCTTTCTTTCTAAAAAGTCTTTTGTACTCATTGAGAGTCCGCCATTATGATTTCACATTAAAATTGAGATTTTCTCATGTGGATGTTTGATGTGAAAATCAGATAGCTCTGTTTGTCAACAAACAAACTATTACCAGGACAATTAGCTCAAATGCAGAAATAGTAAATAATCTTTGTCATGTTACAACCCTCTGTACAACAGTATGTAGATTGTTGCTACACCCACAGCTGTTTGAATACATTTCTATTTAAATGCTCCAGATGAAGAATAATTGAGTCAGTAAACATTAATTAAGCTTCATAATTTGACCTGAATGTGTGCAGACCATCATGTTTCAGAGAGTGAAAAATGCGACTCTCTGATGTGAACTTTGATCAGTGTGAATGTCTTACTGCAGGTAAATTTAAAAGTTCTCTTAGAACCGTAGGTTTATTCAAAGCAAGTTCTTTTCTACAGTGTCCCAGGATGCCAGAATATTAGTTATGACCCTGCAGGGTTATTTTTAAACAGGTTATTTGAGTACCTGACCACGCGTATTAAGGTTTCTTATAAGTGGAGCAAAAATAATTTTAAGGTTATTTTTTTTTTTTTTTTTTTTTTTTTTTTTTTTTTTTTTTTTTAGCCGTCCAAATAATTCAGTTTTAGATTCATCTGTTCAAAGAGCATTATTCAAGATGCTCTTTCTGTTGTCTATAGGTTTCTTCTGGCAAACTTTAGTCTGGCCTTCGTATTTTTCTAGGAGCGCAGACTCCACTTGTGCATCTCAGATGACAGTTGAATTTCTGCAGTCTCTATGTAAAAGGCATGCATTTTCATATCAACGGTAGCAGCAGTCTGCTGTAGGTCCTGCGATTCTTTTGAGATATCTTTAAATCCCTTACCAGACTCCTAAGCTGCTACAACCTTCTTCATGAAGGCCTCTGACAGCTCTTGACGATCATCCTCACTTCAACAGTGAGGAGCACACCAAGCTAAATATCTGAGGTTTAAACAGAGCAAATCTCATTTAAAAGCTCACTATGTACACCAGATGTGATAAGCTTGTGTGACTTTAGCCAAGTATGAATTAATGTGGCAGTGTCCTAATTTATCCCTTACCAGAAAGTTATTTATAAAATTTAACACAAATTTGTACTGTTTATTGTCATTATATTACAATTATTTGGATTTCTCAGTATTGGCCAAATTAATGTTAAATATTGAGATGTTTCAGATATGTTAGAAAACAGCCAATTTTGGGTCTGACCCATGACAGCAGGTATGTGGCTCTCTTTAGACCAACACTCCTGACAGCGAGGACAGCGCTGTTTCTATTGGTCCACAGAAGTGTCCCTATTGTTCCAGGTGTAGGTTCTTTACTGTGGTTTACACGGATGTTAATGCAAAGGGTTTGCTTTAAAAAATACTTTGATCTTAAATACATATCTGAGATGTGAAAACAAAGAATTGTAGAAGAGCATCACTAAGAACAGACCTGTTAATGCACAGCGCTAAACAACATTTTGGAAATGGCAGCTCCAAAGACTGGCCAGGTCCTGGTGAGCCTGTTGTGTCCGGTTTCATGGTTTGATATAAACTTTCAAAGGTTCTCTAACTCAGAATATTTGGGGAAAAAGCGGTGCAAGTTAAAGCTGCAAAAAAAAAAAAAAACCGATGAACAAACTAGTAGAAGGTCATGCACACTTGGCCAAAGCAGCAGGACAATGAACCAAAGGACTGGCAGCTCTAAATTTGATTGGTTCATGAAAAAATGGGATGGTGCGTGGTGGAGAGACATCTGTTGGGGGAGAGAGAGTAAATCATTAAAAGTAATATTTAAGAATTTTAAACCATTTCTGATCTGAGGAACAGATAAATAAAAACCCAGAAACAATTAATTGCTGCTGCATGTAGTTTATCCTCATCTGGAACAAGTCTCTCATGGTTTTGCTGTGCAAATGCTGTGAAATGATCACAAGTTTATGGCTCATGAGTTTTAATATAGACCAGAGCTGTCTCTCATGTTTTGACCATACAGCTGCTCCAAAACTGGGAGAACATGGAAGACTCCATTAGTTAAATCCCTTAAAATATTGTTTCTCTTTGTTTGTTCTCTGGAGACGCCATGCAAATGGAGCCGATTGAGACCTAAAAATCCATATAGGTTTCATAGTTATGCATGTCGTTTAATTTCTGGTTAAATATGTTATAAGTGAAGCTGTGACTCGGCTGGTATGAATCATGAAAACTGGAGCTGCTGCCTCAGCCCCCCTCTGTGATGTGAACAACAACAACACAGTCATTCTTTGGACTGCATGGATGTACCAGAGCAGAGCGGATGACACATGTAAATAACAGGAACACAGGTTAACATGGTGTAAAAGTGTTCTATGAAAATGTACAAGGATGAATGAGACAATCATGATCAGGGCCTGACTGATTGACTGACTGGACTAGCATAAAATAAACAGCTGTTGGCAGTTCAGTTTATCCTTATTGTTCACATTGTAACATGGTTTGGGGTCCTTCGAAAACACTTTGTTGCTACCTGCTCAAACTCTTTCATCAGGTCCTTTATTTTATAAACTCCAGATTCTTACATTTTGGGATAATATATTACAGATACCCATTTTTATTTATAATACATATCAAAATATGGACTATTCCCTTTTAATGTTTATTTCCCAACAAATAATGTTTGTCGGGTTTATTGTGAACATTAGATATTGGTCCCTTGGTGTAGCGTTGTTGTGCTTCGTAAGTTTTTCGTTTTTATTATTTGGGTGGATGCTTAACATTTAATATTTTTATTTGCCCCTTCCATCCCTGCAGTGTGCTTATTGTTTTAGTCGTTTTGCATATTTTATTCTGCTAAATAAAACAAAAATGTAAATTCGCTTTCTTATTGACATGTATTGCATGCAAAAGACCTAAATGTGACTTAAAAAAACAAGTTGCCGCACAGCTAGATGTTGTGATAATGTATCTTAAATTCACATTGTTACAGAACTGACTGCAGACATTAAATTGCAAAGGAGAAAAATGCTGGAAGAAAGGATTTTAGGCAAAGCTTTGTACTCCAATGTCTGTCGTCTTCCTTCTCATACTTTTAGGGGCCCTCCCCGAAACAACAATGCTCTATTCAAGTCAGGTTCTGTTGCTACAAGCTGGATTTTTTACATCTCTTATGTAAAAATACATATCAGATGTACTAAAAAGGGTCAAATGAATAACAATTCATGAATAATCTCGCATTGTGCTTCTTTGTGCACCAGATTGGTTCAGGTGAGGGTTGGATCAACTCTAAATCACACACTCAGGCTTTCACACCCACTCATACAGGCTTACTCATTGCTGCTGCTGCTCCTGTCAGGGGGATAGTCTGACTCACTGTTTTTCTCCTGCTTTTTCACACAATAAGTGTGAAGATGCACTGACGTCCATCTGACCTTGTCACAATGTAAACGTCTTATTTTCCGGTTACAATAAATTATTTATACTACAACCCCAATTCCAATGAAGTTGGGATGTTGTGTAAAACATAAATCAAAACAGAATACAATAATTTACCAATACTGTTCAACCTATGTGCAATTGAATACACAGACAAGATATTTAATGTTCCAACTTCAGTTGCTCAACAGTCTGGGGTCTCCATTATTGTATTTTATGGTTCATGCTGCGTCACACATTTTCAATGGGAGACAGGTCTGGACTGCAGGTAGGCCAATCTAGTACCTGTACTGTTTTACTACGAAGCCACGCTGTTGGCGCCTTGGCATTGTGTTGCTGAAATAAGCAGGGTCCCTGAAAAAGACCTTGCTTGGTTGGCAGCAGATGTTGCTCCAAAACCTCTAAGTACATTTCAGCATTACTGGTGCCTTGACAGAGGTGTAAGTTACCCATGCCTTGGGCAATCCAGATAGTCCTTTTCCGCTTTGGCCCCAGAGGACAGGACAGGACGTCCACGATTTCCAAAAACAATTTGAAATATGGACTCATCAGACCACAGCACACTTTTCCACTTAGCGTCAATCCTTGTCAGAAGAGCTCGAGACCAGAGAAGCTAGCAGTGTTCTGGATGTTGTTTAAACATGGCTTTAGCTTTGATTTGTAGAGTTTAACTTGCACTTGTAGATGTAGCAGCGAACTGTGTTAACTGACAATGGTTTTCTGAAGAGTTCCTGAGCCCACATGGTGATATTCATTACAGAATGTTGGTGGTTTTTAAGGCAGTGCCTCCTGAGGGATCGAAGATCACAGGCCTTCAATGTTGGTTTTCAACCTTGCCGCTTACGTGATTTCTCCAGACTCTCTGGATTTTTTTGATGATATTATGGACTATAGATGATGATCCCTAAATTCCTTGCAATTATACGTGGAGAAATGTTCTTAAATTGTTGGACTATTTGCTCACGCAGTTGTTCACAAAGTCATGAACCTCACCCCATCCTTGCTTGTGAACGACTGAGCCAATCAGGGATGCTCCTTTTATACCCAATCATGATCCTCAGCTGTTTCCAGTTAACCTGTTCACCTGTGGAATGTTCCAAACAGGTCTTTCTGGAGCATTCCTCCGCTTTCCCAGTCTTTTGTTGCTCTTGTCCCTGTTTTTTTCTGAAAAGTGTTGCAAGCATCAAATTCAAAATGAGTGAATATTTGCAAAAAAATAAAAATAAATATATTTTATCAGTTTGAACATAAAATGTCTTGTCTATGTGCATCAGTTGCATAGAGGTTCAACAGGATTTGCAAATCATTCTATTCTGTTTTTAGTTAAAATTTGTTACAGTGTCCCAGCTTCATTGGAACTGAGGTTGTAATTTATTGTTTTACCATATATTGGTGTGAAAACATCTCATTTTATAGCATGAGTGTATAACATAATAAGAAAGAAAGCAGACATCTTCCTGCTTATGGTGCTGTGGGCCATTCATGTGATTTTGAATTTACAGTTTGTGAAACTCAGGCTGTTGATTGTGATTCTTTTGCTTTCAAACAATTAAAAAGTGGTTACAAAGTTCTGTTAGTCCATCCATTTTCCATACCCACTTCTTCTATACAGGGTCTCGGGGGAGCTGGTGCCAGTCTATGGGCAAGAGGCGTTGTACACCCTGGACAGGTTGCCAGTCCATCGCAGGGCAACACACAGGATAAACAACCATGCACACACTCATTCACACCCAAGGACAATTTAGAGAGACCAGTTAATCTGATAGTCATGTTATTGGACTGTGAGAGGAAGCTGGAGTACCTGGAGAGAACCCACACATGCACAGGGAGAACATGGAAACTCCATGCAGAAAGACCACCAGCTGGGAGTCGAACCCAGGACCTTCTTGTTGCAAGGCAACTGTGCTACCAACTGCACCACCGTACAGCCCAGTTCTAATAATAATGCAATAATTTTGCTACTGTAATAGAACAGTTGATTTCAGATTTTAAATGACAAAACTAATCAGACTCTAATTAGGGTAACGTGCATGTCATTAAATTTTCAGTTCTGTCTGGCACCAGAACCCAGTGTGTATATTTAAAGTGGACTCTTTCTAATGGTCTAAAATCTGAAGAAATATTCACTGCCAGCAAATGCAGAGAGAAAACTTATTTTGCTGTTGATTCATCCAGTGCCTCACAAAATCTTTATATCCTTTGAACTTTTCCATATTTTGTCACGTTAAAACCATTGTCTCCACTATATTTCATTGGGATATTTTGAAATAGACCAACATAAAGCCGGACATAATTGAAATGGAAGAAAATAGAATAATGGCTTTTTGATTTTATTTTAAGATTGCTTATCTGTAAAGTGTGGCGTACATCTGTATTCTTTCTCTTTTCCTCTATCACCACTAAATAAAATTCAGTGCTATCAAATGTCTTTGTACTTTAATGTTGGTGTAAATATAGTTATTCTGCAAAGAGGCTTGTTCGAGAACATTAGTGAACATTCAACATCACGAAGACCAAGGAACACAGCAGACAGGTCAGTCCCAAGCCTTGAATATGTCACAGAGGACTGAACAATCCATCATCTAAAAACAGATGGCAAAACAGCAACCTACCAAAACAATTTTTTAACAATTTGAAGAAGTCGCTGTTGTTAGCCGAGACCAGAATGAAACCCTTTGGCCTGATTGCACTCTTTATAAGGTGAAAAACACACCATCCCCACCATAAAACGCAGTGGAGGCAGCATCATGCTGTGGACATGCTTTTGGGCAGAGCTGATAGGAAAATGACTGGAGTTAAATACAGGGCAATCCTGGAAAAGAACCTGCCAGAGGCTGCCAAAAACTTGAGACTGAGGTTGACGTTCACCGAGGACAACCCTGAAACATACTACCAGAGTATAATGACAGGCAGTAGGTCAAAGCATTTTAGAGTGGACAAGACCTAAATATAATTGAGAGAGGCTATACCCTAAAAACTGCTGTTCAGATAAATTTTCCATGCGATCTGACTGAGCTTGAACTATTTAGCAATGGTCAAAAATTTCTGTGTCTAGATGTGCAAAGGACATGAGACTTGTAGCTGTAATTGTAGCAAAGCTTGTTCTTCAACATTTCAGCCAGGGGGCTGCATACATATCCACAGTTTTAATATTTGTATTTAAAAAAAAATGTTTGAAAATGGAGTATCTTCCTTCCACTTCTCAATTATGCACAATTTCGTGTTAATCCATAACAAAAATCCCAATAAAACACATCAAAGTTCGTAGATGGTTTGTGAAAAAATCTGAAAAGGTTCAAGGGGTTATTAGTGGTACAAGGCACTTTAAAATGTGCCTGCATTATCATATGTATTAGCAAATACAAAAAAAAACATTAAACAATACATCCTTTACTTTACAACCTTCACATGAAATCTGACCGAGAACCTTTGATGTTTCAGCTGAAAGGCTAAAACCTCACATTTTATGGATGTTTAAATCAAATACATTTTAATAAAGTATTATAAAAGGTAAAATGTGCTACAAGGGTTCAAATTTTACAATCATCCAAAGTTTCAAAACAGAAGTTTGAAACAAAGAGCATCTGTACGTAGTAAAAAACCGTGACTCTGTTTCACTTGTGGGATGTAGTTGATCCAGTTGGATGAAGTATGTTGAGACTGAAAGAAGCTGAGATACTTCCTTGTTTTGGCAGTACATCCTCGTTGACAGGCAGCTTGCATGGAGCACTTCCTCATTGTAAAAAAGTCTGCTTGTAACAGACGTGTTTTCTTATGTTTGTCTCTTTTAACATGTAATTATCCTTAGGCGTATGTATTCTCCAATCTTTTAGCTCTGAAAAAAAAAAAACGAAAGCTAATTTTGCTGTGAATGAAGCCAGTCTAGCCTTTTGTTTATTCAGTCCCACAAACACAGAGCAGTATGCAGGAGCTCACCTGTCATCTGGGGAGGCAGCAGTGTCTTGTTCAAGGACACGGCAGCATGTGGAGACATGGAGGCCAAAGATCACCACCATTAGCTTCAGAGGAAACATGTCCAGAGCAACAACCTTACCTGTCTCCTTGACATCCTTTGCACTGATTTTGTTTAAGACACTTTTGCATATTTGCTGTGAGCTCTACATTTTTTTTAATTCTAAGACATCAGGTTTCGACCAGAGACTAGATTAAAGACAGTTCCCAATGCTTCCCAATGTGTTGACGGCATTCATGCAATCCCAAACCAAGTCAGTCCCACCATCATTCTTGACTAAGCACGAGACACTTCTTTGTACTTCTCATTTGGTCACCATCACATGCTTGACACCATCTAAAGCAAATTTGTTTATCATGGTCTCAGAGACAGAAAGACTATGGATTGCTGGAAGCATGTCATGTGGTCTGATAACACCAAGATAAACAAATTTGTTTTAGATGGTGTCAAGTATGTGTTGGTGAAGTTAGTAAAAAGAAAAGTGTCCCACACTCACAGTAACGCATGGTAGTGGGACTGACATGGTTTTGAGCTGCATGAATGCAGTCAACATGCATGTCAACATGTACCATCACTACTGAAGCAGATGCGTGTACTCATTAATGCATAAGCTTACCCATTTTAATGGTGGCATCGTCCTTCTTCCATGTTGTTCGGAATTTGGGAAGAAGAATTGCAGCTGCAACCAGCTCGGCATCCTTGAACATGTGTCCGAATCGGTTCTGATTTCCAGACTGTAAAGAATCAACAAGAGGCCTGCAGTACTTCAGCTGCAACTTGACTTTGTCGAGCTTAATCTGTAGCAGGTGAATTGTCGGAAGTAGCCAACCCATTTGTGCGTTGGTTTCTGCTTGCAGTATGTTGGTTGCCTGGGCAACAGGGCTCATTACAGCAGCATACTCCGTGAGAAATGCGAGTTTGGCTGGGTTGAACCTGTGTTGACAAAAAAAGAAGACACATCTGGATTTTTGTTAGATGGAACCAAGGATTATAAAACTGAATAGAAAATTGATATTTCTGATAGATTTCCAGTGATTTTTGTTTATAATAGACACTGTTTATCTGCAGCTGTTTAAAACCTTAGGCCTACTTACAATGGGACCTTCAGGTCGGTGGCAATAGCTCTTAAGGCTCCCTCTCCCTTCTCTTTACAAATCCCAAGTAGACGTTCCACGGCCATGAACGCACCTTGTTTTACTTGGCCTTAGAAGCTGAAGAGAACAGACATCCTCAACCATCTCTGCTGCAAGTGGTGATCTTCCCCACATTTTTTTTCCACAGGCCATAACACTTGGCAAACGTTTTGCATGGTGCAGCTTCTTGTATCATCACTGGAGTTTGCATTTGTGGAGTCTTCACTGGCGATGTGAAGACTCCACAAACCCACTGGTGTCTTGGCAGCTGGAATTCCAACCCATCATCTTCATGCAGCAAGGGGCTGCAGTGTCAATGTACTCCACATCTTCCTCAGGCACTTCCAGTATCTCCTTCATCTTCAGACTGGCCCCCTTTAAAAGCTTCAACTTCCCCGCTTCTTTTTGGTTGTTTACCCTTTCCCCATCGAAAAGCCTTCACAAAGTTTGCACCAAAGGGTTGTCCACAATCTTGCCTCTGATTTCGAATTCTGCGTGGATGTCATTAAAGCTTTGGGGCCAAGAGATCAAAAATTTGGGGGATCCCCCTCACTGCCCCGGCCATGCCAAGCCTGCCTGAACATCTCCCCCAAGATTATCCGGGTCGATCCGGGTGTGCCGTAACGCCAATAACCCCTCGCCTTTTCTCCTGACCAGCAATCAGTAGTAGTAGCTACGTAGTCGACCCCCCTTCATTGCTTCAACCCCAGCGCAGCCCCCCTTTCGTTTAAAGCCATCCCTTCGATCTTGGATGTGAGCGTCACTCGTGACAGTATCTTGGCATTAAGGGACAAGGTCCTTTGATGAGTTCTCTGAATGGCTCCTGCTCGACTACTGAGAAGGGCCGCAGCCCATTTACAACATATTTGGAAATGGCCCCTTCTCAACACTCTTCTGAGGAGTCATGGCCCAAAGGGGTGAATCAATTTTGGCTGCTTGCTGGCGGGGGTGGGTGGGCCCCAATGGCCCGTTTTTTTGCTTTGCTGTGGTCAATTCAATTTTATTTTTTTAACAATAATGCAGTTGCTTTTCTGAAAGGCCCAAAAAAAAAAATTGGACACAAATTTTGACCCACACCCACCACTCAGTACCCCAAAACCAAATTTTCCCTTTAGGTTGCAACATAAATGCAAACCCAAAAAAAATTAATCTAGTACAATGTTACTTAAAGGGAAAAAACTGGTCGGTATGGAAAACATTGGCCATCATGTAAAATTTAGCTATTTGGGGGCGACTGCAAGGTCGGGCCCCCCTTGGCTTTTTTAATACAGCATAAGCACACACAAAGTTTTGTTCCATTTTAAAGAGTAGCACACAGTTTAATGGTTTTGTGGTTTTTAAATTTGCATGCCTTTTCCCCAAAATTTGGGTTAAAAATTGAGTCTAAATTGCCTTACGCTATGGCTTCTGTCCCCCCTTGAAACGAGGAGTCTAGGTAGCCTTCTACAGTCAACATTAGGCCTAAGCTAAATACACCACGTGTGGAACTGAACAAACCCCAAAAAAAAATTTTCATTTATACAGGTAACGGTATGCTCAAAGTTTTCAATAGTGCCATTAGTGACCAACCTATAGTTACTGAAACAGGAAGGATTAAAAACCATTTCATTAGAAGTTACCTCGAGTGTTTTTTTTCCCCAAGTTTTGACGGGGAGTTTTTTTTTGTAAGATAGAATTTCCACATCTTTGGGCAGGCAAATAACATACCACTTCATGTTTTACGACGAATCTTTTAAACACCCCCCCAAAAAGAGTATTTGTTTTTTTTAAACAAAGGGCCATGGCCTCTTATTCCCACCCTTTGGGGGTTTCCCCCTGGAGCCCGTGTCCGACGTAGTTTGCATTCGTTTGTGGTCTCCGTCTCCTCCTCCATGTTGGGCTGCCTTGATTGGGCAGACTTGCTTTGTGTTTAATTAAAAGCGAAACAGGTGTATCCTATTGGTGGGGGATGAAACAAGCCCAGGCAAGTAGGCTAACCACTTTGGGTTTGCAGTCAATCAGTAGGTGGGGTAAAAACACTTGCGTTTTTCTCTCTCGTTTTTTTGTGAAACCCAAGTAACTAAACCCAAAATTGAAAAAATGTCCAGTCAGTCAAGCCAGTCCATTTTCTACCGCTTATTCCATAGGGGCCCGCGGGGGACGGTGCCTAAAATCTCCAGCAGCCCTTTTGGGCGAGAGCGGGGTACACCCTGGACAGATCGCCAGTCCATCGCAGGGAAACACACAAACAGCCATGCACACACTCATTCATACACCTAAAGGGGAAAATTTTGGGAGTTTTGACCAATTAAACCAACCAGGCATGTCTTTTGGGACGTGGGGGGGGAAGCCAGAGTACCCTTGGGAGAACCCACGCATGCACGGGGGAGTTAAACACATTGAAAATGTTTTTTGGGAGTAAAAAGGTTTAAATTTTTAAGTTCGGAAATTTTAGTGAAGTAAAAGTTGGAAAATTTATCAAAAATTTTTCATACTTGAGGAAAATTTTTAAGTACTCCAAAATTACTTAAAGGGTTAAAGTAGCGAATGTTTTTACTTCGTTACTAATAAAACACTGCTGCTGTCTCACGGCGAGACCCACTGCTCTCCGAGGCGGGGAAAACCCAAAGTTTCGGCCCCGATTTTTGACGAGGAAGGCTTTTTTCCCGGTCAGAGTCCCCCACTTTTCCAGGGGCCCCCAACCATATGGAGTTTTGTCGATGGGTTACCCCGATAATGAATTGGGTGGCCCCCTCAGCTTCAACTTAAAAAAACCCCTTCAGGGAGAGGGAAGGACGCACTGGACATCGGTTTTTGGATGTCCATGGTTCTGTCCGATGATGAGGAATGAGTCCCTTGGCCGAATTTCAGGCTGGCCGCGCTGGGGCCAGCAACCCCGGGAGAACACGTCTTTTTTCCTTCTCCCCTTTGCCCCTTTTTGGGTGAAAGCTGTTTACCCGGGCGTGGGAATGGGCCCTCCCCCCCTCCTGCCGGAACCATCAGGGGGGGGGCCCATTCGCGGGGTTTTTTTTTTTCTCCCCTCTAGCCGGCCCGCAGTCAAACCCCAACCCCCCGACCATGTTCCCCAGATTTTTGGCCCCTGAGTTTCCCGTCTTCATGGAACAAACCACTGTTCCCCCCGGTTCCCCGGGTTTATGAACAGTACTCCCCCCTTGGAAGGCGCCCGGGAAAAGCCGGGGACTGGTAAATATTCACCACCCGGGGAACCGGCTTTGGCAGCCAATATCTGGCCATAATCTCGCTTTCCGTCTCAAAAGAAATGTAAGGTTCTCCGTGTTCAATTGGAGAAATTTAAAACCCCCCGCTCAAGACCCCGACCCCTGCTCATGGCCCCGGGAGCCCCAATTACCAAAAAATGCTGCAAACATACCAAAGCCCCACAACACCGCCGGAACCCCCTTTGATGCCGCTCTTGAAATGAGAATGAGAATCACCGCTTGACAAATCCTCAAGTGTATCCTGCTGTGCAGCCCTTTTCCCAATTTGGGCACGGGGTTTTGGCATCTTAAATGGCGCAAAGGCAACCCCCGGGGGTTTTTAAACGCCTCTCTGCACCCCGGTTTTAAAAGGATAGAAGCCATCTACCCTGGATGAAACCGGTGGTAAGCCAAAGGGCCCTTTTTGGGGGAAATTTCTCGACGCAATACAGAAAAAAAATTCGACCCCTGAGGAAAAAGCAGTATCATCCCCCAGGAGAGATGTGAGACCCAAAATAAAGCTCGGGCACTCGGAAAACCCAAAGCTATACCGCCCCCCCCATCGAAGAGATGACGCGGCCTGTGAGCTTGAGCCCTCAAAACGGCATAGCCCCAGAACCACGGCCAAGCTCCCAAAAGAGGGCCTGGGGCAGGGGTCCTCCTCCGGGGGCCCAACCCCAGGGGCCCTCGACGTCCGGGAAGAAGAAGACCACAGTCCCCCCCTAGCTGTGGGACTAAAATTTAGGAGTTTCGGGAACAGGGAGACATTTTTGGGGGGTGCCACCCAAAAATGTTTTGCGGGTGTTTTTGTTTGGGGATACCAGTCCCAAGAGGCGCTGGTTTTTTCCCCCCAAAACAGTCTCCCCCAAAGGGCACATTTTCCCCGAAAATGTTAAATTTGCACTAAAAGCCCCCTTTTTTGGGTGCGTTAAATTGGGGTGAGCACTGCCATTTTTTCCCAAATTTTGTATGTACGCTCAAAACGTTTCAATAAAGACAGTTTTTTCATAAAAAAAAGGCAAAATCAAAGGGTTGCAGGCGACAGCCAAAATGACGGGCTGCAACCCCCCCCTCGCACGTCGGGAAAAGGGCCCCAAAAGCCCTTTTCCAAAAAAACAGTGCCGCGGGCCCCACCCCCCGCCGCTTGAAACATTTTCCCTATGTTGGGCACATGCCGCACTCCAACCTTGGGTGGAGGGGACCATTGCTATGGGTTTAACCGTTTACAGTTTTCGAGACCAACCCCCCCTTTGTTGGGGGGTGGTAAAACACGGTGGGAATGGCCCAAGCCTAGCAAAAGGTTTCTGAGGAGGAGAAAAATCACTGTTGGGCAAAGGATTTTATCCGTGGGTTTTTTTCCCGAGTCAGACAATAAACAGAGGTTGGTACAACTCCCTATTTTTTTTTTTGTTTCCCAAAAAAAGGGGGGTGGGCCCTTCGTTTCCAATCCGGGACCTTTGAGAGTTCTTGAAAAAATCCTTCCGAACATGGGGTTTTTCCAAATGTTTTAAACCTAAACCCCGTTTCCCTGAGTGCTATCAGCCCGGGGCCCCTTGGTTTTTCGCAACGATGGGGACCTGACAGACCTTTTCCTTTCACTTAGCGATTAAAACCCAAACCACAGGACAGTTTTCCTGAGATTCGCCCTTTTGGGGGCCAGGGTTTTTACGGAGTTACCCGTCTCCCCTTTCGGGGCCCTGTCCTTAGCGCCCCTCGCCCTTTTTTAAAAATGTGTAAAGGCAGCGCTAGCACCTCTCAGAGAATCAGGCATCCACATTTTTAACTTATCTGGACGACTGGGCTTTAATACCCAGTTTTCCGAGAGCGGGCGCGACAGTGCAGCTATCTCGGTTTCTGTCCCCACAATTGAGGCCTAGTTTTTTGGTAAATTTCCCCAGAAAAGCGCGCCGATCCCAAGTCAGCCAAATTTACTTTTCCCTCGCCCTGGAAAATTTTGCCCCCCTTTTCAAGCAGGGCAGGGCAGGGGAGTAAATCGCGACCCAAGAGGGTTTGCGTTTTTTTCCCGGGCCTCGGCCCCTTTTTTTAAAATTTTTGGGGACACAAACTGCGGTTTCCCAGACTATCTTACAGCTTGGATGGGTATGAGAACATCTATGATTGCCAGTAGTTAACCGCTCGGGGTCCCTAATGAGGTCCCGCCCTTTCCCAGCGGGGGACCCGCTCTCAACCGGGGGACCGCTCTCCCCGGTTGTGTGCATGGCGTCAACCTCAGCAAAAAGAAATGATAACCACTGCCGTTATTTCGGCTCTCAGCCCTTTGGGGGGGGAACCCCAAAAACCTCCCCACCCTTTTGCAGTGGGGGCAGCAAATACGCTTTCTGTCCCTAAGAGAATTTTCCCCCCCCCCTGGGGCCCCGGAACAAACCCCTAGGGGGAAAATTTGCTCCCAGAGGGCGGACCTCGGGTGAGAGAGTGGGGGTTTCACCCCACCAAGGTGGGCCAAACCGGATTTTGGTTTTCTGTTTTGGGGAACCCAGATAGATTTTTTTTGCCCCCAGAGCCAACCCCCCTTGTCCCCTGTTCGTTTTTCCCAAAACAGTTTCAGGATGCTCCGGGGCGGGGAAGTGGATGCCCCCGGGGGCCCCATCCAGGGCCCCCAAGAAACCCCCCCTGTATGCTTTCCCCCCCCAGGGGGAAATTGATACTCCCTAAACCTAGAGGGGGTGCCCAAACAGGGCCGTCCCCTAATTTTGGTACCCAACCCCGGTTGGCCTTTGCAAAGTCATTTTAAATTCCGAGAAAAAACCAACCCTGCGGGGGCCGGAGAGCCCTGGGGGGGACCCCCGTTAGCCGGGGAAATTCCTCCCTTCGGGCCCGGGGGGGGAAAATTTTAAAATTTCCCCTTAACACCCAAAAGCTGCGGGGGGCCCCCTGCATGCCTCCCTGCTGAGAGGTCCCGCTTTTTTAAACCCCAAAGGGGCCCTCCCCCCCTTGATGTGGGGTTGGGCAAAAAACCCCCAAAAGGAAAAGGGAAAGGGATTTTTTCCCACTAAAGACCCTTATGGCTTATAAATGAGGGGCTTTTGAGCAGTGGTGGGAGGACAACCATTTTCTCCCCTGCCCAAAATTTGGGTTTTTTAATGGAGTCCCCCAAGGGCCTCACCTCTGGCTTTTAGGGTTTCCTTAAAAGGGGTTTGTAGGAACCTCGGCCCCTTGTTTTTAACCCATTTTTTATTTCCCTGGTTTCTAAATTTTTGGGGTTTACTGAAGCTTTGCCCCTTCCCATTGCCCTTTCGGAGCCCGTAGATGGGGTTTCCCCTTTTATAAAATTTTCCCTCTGCTTTTTGCTCTGACAAATTGAAAAGGGGGCCCCCGGGGGACCTCCAGCTTTGTCTGTAAACCCCAAAACCTGCATACACTTTGCACCTAATGGTTTTCCAAGGTCCCCTTGCGTACCTAATGCAGATTTTTCTCCAGGTTTACCTTCGTGACTACAGCTCGCATGCCTATGGAGCTTTCCTCGTTTTGTCCCCACCTCCCTTTTGGCATCTGAGGAACGAAGGGAGGTTACACCTTCGCCTTTGCCCTTTACGGCACTGCGCAGTTACATTGACCGTACACAGACTGTGAGGTTTTGTGTGGTCAACTGTTTTGTGTGTATTGCTAACCCAGCAAGGGGGAAAGCTCTGTCCAGACAACGACTCTCCCACTGGATTGTGGAGGCTATTTCTCTAGCTTAAAGCAAAAGGGGTCTCCCAATGCCACGTGGTGTGAGGGCTCACTCCACCAGGGGCATAGCGACCCCCTGGGCCCTATTTAGAGGTGTGCCCATGAGTGAAATTTGTGCTGCAGCCAGCTGGTCTTTGCCGCACACATTTGTAAAGTTTTATCGTTTGGATGTGACAACCCCTTCTGTGGCTCACTCTGTTCTTTCTGCTGAGTCTGAAGTGCTGCATTAGTGTGCAGTGCATGATCCAGGTTTGATGGCTGTTCTGCAGGGCGTTTATGTATGTCCCATACTCATGTGTTGTACTGAGTAATTCGACTGAAAGGGAACATAAAGTTATGCATATAACTACTGTTCCCTGAAGGACAGTAATGAAGTACAACACATGGCTGCCCCGCTGCTTAGCTGGGCTCGGTGAATAGCGGCTACCAAACTGAGTAATGACGGCAATGACGGACAGGTATATAGTGCAGGCGGGGCCTGTCACCTGTCGTCATCACATCATTTGCCTAGGAGGCGTGATTAGAGGTGGCTTCAGCCAGGACACGCGGGGCGTGATATCCCATACTCATGTGTTGTACTTCGTTACTCTCCTTCAGGGAACAGTAGTTATATGCATAACTTTACGATTTACTATATCAATAATAAAATGATCAACTCTGAAGGTATCTAGCCTTTTCAAAGTCTATTGAGAAAAAATATTAAAATTAAAATATTCTGTTTTAAAGTATTCAAGGATTTGCAGGAATATCTATAGTAGATGTATACAAACATTGCTAATAAGCCAGTTCAACAAACAGTATAATGAAACATTTATTTTCATAGCATTTTTTAAATCAGTTTATTCAGGCATTTTTATCTCCTGTAACAAATGTAGAAGACATATTCAATTATAGATATTGTTATATTTTATTTTTTTCCTAGTAAATATCTCAAGACCCCTCAGTTAGTGTCTGATTGCCCATCTGGGGTTTGCACCCTAACCTTTGGAACCACCACGCTAGTATATTGTACAATATGATTACTTTTGAACCAGTTCCTACCCCAACCAGACGGAAAAAGTTATGAAAGTAAAACAAAAATACTATCTTTCACAAGGTGACATTTCTCAGATTTATATTTAGTATCCAATTTTTAACATCTTATCTTTGGCGATTACACAAACTGTTTTCCTTACAGTGTGTTAATCTTTTGTTGCAGTAGCATCATCTCAAAATGAAAAACAGTGAGCTTTGGAGGTTGTTTTTGCCTCTCTTACCCCCCTGCTCACTGTGCTTGTTGACAAGATAAACTTGCTTCCTCGTCCAGCCTTGTTTGTTGCAGTTCAAATTCATTCCTTGAGAATCAACACATCTCTGACTATACTGAATGCCATTCTCTCCTATCTTTCCCATTTTGAAGAACAGCTTAGCTATATGGGCCCCTGTCGTGTTTATACTCCAGGGAAACAGGGACTCAAAGACTACTAGTTAAAGCTCCCGGTGAACAAGTTAGTGATTTATTTTAGAAGATTTGTTAGAAGCGTGAACAATTACAACACTAGTGATATTTTTAAAAAACAATTAATGTGGGCCTGTTTCCCCATCTGTGCTCATTAAAATTTTTCATTCTGAGATTATCCTACTGCAATAAAACATGTATTTATTTTATTTTTTCCAGAGGTGCCAGTAAATATAGGGGGCGCTGTAATTCCAGCAGAGCAGTTCAAGAACTGTGGCTATTTTGTTATCAACTAATCTACTTTATTCTCCTCTACATTAAATAGGATTATTACCTCAAATTTCATGTAAACAGATAAAAATCCTATGATAAACAAGGTAATATTAATGCCTGTTGGCTTTTGACAACAATATGTGGTCTAAGTGTGAATAATTTTGCTTTCATTTAGGAAATCATGTCTTGAAACAGAAATTTGTAAATGCATAATTCATTACACAGACTCGCTTGTATATGAATTCTAAGGGCATAATCCCACGCTTTATATATTTTATTCAACATCTGAATCCAAATAAATTCATGACACAGCGATGAAGCTGAATTTTCTTTTAAATGCTCTAAAATACAACATGAATGCACAAACAGCTCAGCACTTTATAGTCCATCGCAAAAAACAGTGACAAAATCCACAACAAAATAGAGATTATTATTATGCATCCATTTCAAACAGATCGGTGTAAATTGTAGCTTTATATAGAGACACTTAGGTGTTTGTAGATTGTGGTATACTTCCAGGTTTGTGTTACTGACATGGCCAACCAGCTGACAGAGGACAGACACACACTCTGTGATCAGGTGGCCTTCTCAGTGGGAGGGAGTCACTGTAAATGACAGCTGGTCACAGAAAACACACAAACCTGAGGCGTCGCCCGGGATGCAGGATGCGCCAGCACACTCGCACAACATTTCTCCATCTCTCTACAAGACATTTACTGCAAAAACACACAGAACAGGAAAAACACGGAAACGCACAGACGCCGAGCACAGACTCCATGACGGATCAGAGACGAGGCACGACGGGACTTGGCAGAGCGACATGGAATGTTTGGGCCATTTTGCTTTGACTGTGAAGCCATCCCGCCACTCAGTCGTCCGAGTCCTCCTGGGGAAAGGAAAGGAGCAGGAGGTTTGCTGTGGCTCTACTGTCACATAACCAAATGTGATATGATCCCCCTTCTCCATGTTGATGTCTCATCTCAGACACTGGAGCTGGTCTACAAACACCCCACCCATTCGTATGATTTATTAATGACCTCTAACGAATGCCACACAGGGCTGAAAGTCAGCCTGTGGCCTTGACAGGAAAATGCCTCAGACATACATTTATTTTCTTTATCTGTATGATCAATTAACAAATTTCTGAGACAATCCCGATTAACTGTAAGCATTATAATTAGTCTACACCAGTGGCTGTGTGGTAAATAAACATTTGATTACTTAAAATAATTAATCATCATCACCTTTATATTCTTGCAAGCCCTCTAGTAAATGTGAGATAAACCCTCCAACAGGTATGTACTATTTCTTTGTACTGTGTGTAGAAAGCAGTGCAACAGTTTTACCTCTGTAGGTTCAGTCAAGTCAGTATCGACTGGTGACTCCACTGCATCTGGTACTGCTGAAGCATCCTCACCCTGGAGAAATATAAGTATATTTTATTTCCAAACTTTATACCTTGTGTCTTTATCTTTCATATATCCTGTGCAGATAATGTTGAATGGGACATGAACAGTGTTATCATTGTATGAGGGAAGCCTACATGTTTTGCCCTGAGTCTTTTTTCAGGCTGGCTAGATGTCTGTAGAAAGATTCATTAGGTAATTAGCTAAGCTAGCACATGTCTTGTCTTGTGTAGTTGGACACTGGTCTGCATTTAAGCCAAGGGACACTCTTAAACTATATAGTACCTTGCAAAAGTGTATTTTCTTGAGATTTTATGGGGCAGATCAGTCCAAGGTAGTACATAATTGAGAAGTACAGAGGAAATTATAAACAATTATTTACAATTAACAATTGTTAATTCTTCTTTGCAAAATAGCTCAGGTTCAGTCAGATAGAGTAAGGGGCATCTGTGAACATGCAATTTGAAATCTAGGAACAATATTTTGATTTGAACAATAATTTGATTTATGTCTGGCCTTTGACTGGGACAGTCTAACAAATGAACTTGTAGCTCTGCATCTTTCAGGTACTGTTAGGAGGTGAAACGTTTCCTTAGTCTTAAGTCTTTTTAAGATTTTAACAGGTTTTTCCAGGTCTTCACCTTATCTCTGACCAGCTTTACTTTTGCTGATGAAAAAAAAGTTCCCATGTTTAATGGTGAAAATAGTGTGTTTAGGTTAATGTGTGGAGTAGGTTTTCCTCCACTCAAGGCATTTTTAATTTCGGCTACATAGCTAAATTTTGGTCCCAACTTCCTAATTGTGAAACTACTGCTGAATAAGGAGTCTTTTTTTACTAAAAATATATTTCAAATATGGGCATCGAGAGTAGTGAAAGTTTATCCTTCCAGCCAGAAATATTATTCAAATTAAGATATTTATCTGTGTTTATTGTTACATTATCATTGGGGCATGGCACCTAAAATATAATATCCTGCCAAATATTGCACCCTTTGCAATTGCAAAATTGCATGCAATGCTATTGCAATGTCGACTAATATTCAATATTTTGAGTAGTTTGGATGTGAAAGTAAATTGTGTAAAGTAAATTACTTGATTTTAAATCAGAACAGTGCAGGTATGTCTTTATACTTTTCTTTTTTTTAGTGGATTGTTTGCTTTAGGTCACAGTTTAGTTTTGCATAGCAAAAACTTCTATGCGGATAGGGTTGTTTTATATAATTAGTACATTTATTACATTGACTGATTTTCATTTACAACTAAATTAATTAGCTAAGCTTTTAGAAAAAAAAATACAATAATATGAAGCAAACATTCCCTCAATTTAAGATGAGGTTGTTACAACTGCAAACACAACTCTGGTGGGGTGGACCATCTGCATAAAAAAGATTACTTGAGATATCATTAAAATGGAAGCTATTTGGACAGCTAAATTTGAAGAATAAAAAGTCTGTCTAATCTTAAATACCAAAAAAATAAACTTTTCCTTTGTTTCAGGATATATCACAAAAAAAGGATGAGGTTTAAAACACTGATGAAAAATGGACGTCTCTCTCATTTTGATTACACCGTGCCATTGAAATGACCTTCCATGATGGGGGTGATTACTGTGTGTTGATGAATGCTTGTGAGTGTGTGGGGCTACCAGATAGAGAATATAACCTTTAGGATGTTTTTGCACATTCTCCTCCTCCTGTTGCATTTATAACCAGCCATCACGCCTGTGTTTTCCTGGAGGAGCCCCCGGATATTCAATAAAGTAGAATCTGGTTGAAACATTAAGATTAGACAAATCTAGTCTGAATTGTCTCTGTAACAGTTAATTCACCACAGCAAGCAACTAAAAATTAGTTAAGAAACTGGGTTTTTGTTTCGCATTGGTGTATTTCTCTGTCCTTCTACCTTTCCAGCCACTCTGTTTCAGGATGAGTCACCAGCAGCTGATGAAGTGGTGAAACAATCGAATGAGAAGATTAATCTGGACAAAGCATCTCAGCATCATCTGTTTGCTCATCTGTGGGTGTGTCTTTATCTGTCTGAGTGTCTCAGGAGAGTCGCTGAAGGACTTTTTCCACCTGGCATTAATTTTTAAATAGAATCAATATTAATGATGTTTAATGACTCTGAGCCACCCGGGATCGTTTGTTAAATGAGGACAATCTGTTGCCATTTGTATGCCAGTCTCTTGCTAAAAAGAATCAGGTTATAATCTTTTTCAATCTGCTGGTTTCTTTCTGTCAGACCTCTCAGTCAGCCCAGATGCATTTATTATCCATCGGTTCATCTGTCCTCTAACTTGTCACGACCTTACCTAATGCCGCATTCGTTTTCACCCATATTGTTGAAGCTAAGGAAACTAACTTCTTTTAAGAGTGATGTAAAAGACTAAAGGAGTTAAAATGAGGTGAAAAAAAAAACAGTTTTTCCTGAAGCTTTTGTGTCTTATCTCTTCATGGTGCACATCACCGCTTACTGCAACTTGTAAAGCCACAGTTAAGGACGTGAGCGCAAGGAGTTCAGAAATTGCTGTCTCAATTCGCGGTCATGAATTCCCCTGTGCCTCAGTGCTAATTAAGGAGAAGATGATTTAGCATCACAACAAACATTGAAAAATGTGTTTTTGTTCCCTGGGAAGCGTATTGTTCCCTGCTAATCAAAAACAGGTGGGTAATTACAGCCAAATTCATTTCACTTGTAGGGATTATGTCATTTTAACATCTCATTAATAGGGGGGAAATATAAACGCAATGACTTAAGATAAACATATTACAAACTCCTCTCTGTGCTACCATAATACTTTTTTGTGGAATACACACTAAAAACAATTCAGGCTAGAAGACTAAGAAAGGAAAGAGTCATGATTGAATGTTTGATACGCGTAAGGAACAGCCCTTAAAATTGCTCTGAGTGAGAAGATTTTGCTGCTCTCTTCATTTAGCTACGCTAAGAATGAAAGATTAATGAACAAGCTACAGAAACATTGTTGACTGTTCTGAACCTGAGCTAATTTAGGCTGGACCAGCTTGAAGTAGAAACTGTTCTGCGTTTGGATGAGTTCAACAGAAAGACCACAGGAGTCGTTCTGTGGAAGCCCAGTTTCCACGTTTCAGATGATAATATGAGCAATAAACATCTGAAACCCTTTAACAATAACACCAATGTCAAAAGTAAGAAGATGTATTTAAAAATGAAGATTATGTGAAGGAATTCTGTATAAAAATAACATAAAAATAAAAAAGGAGATTTTTAAAAATATATAAAGTAATATACATAAATTAGTAATAAAAACTCGGACAAAACTAAATTAGAATTACATTACTAAGTCCACTACTCAGTCCACTGTAACAACAATGTAAAAAGTAAAAAATATTTTTAATGTACGACCGTTTTTTTTCCCCCCAATACCACTTTTTAAATCTATCTACAAACTATCGGTTGAAAAACAGCCAAAGATATTCATTAATATGGGTCCATAGTGTTAATTCTATCTTCACCGTGTTTCTTCATAAACCTAGAGGAAAAAAATCAGCAGTTTCAACACCATGACCAGTGAAGTGTTATTTTAATGCTAATTGGTTAGCTAAAAAAGTCTTGTAATGTTCCTGTTGTTTTTTTTATTTTGATCATCTTTAAATGTTAGGTTTTTTTATCTATTATTTTTCAAATAGAGAAACATCTAATTTTACAAAATATGTGATACTGCATTTTTTGTGATTTTACGAAGAACTGCAAAAACAGATAGAGACAAAATAAAGAATAAAAACGCCTTCTGCAGACATGAAAAAAAGAGTAATTTTCCATGTTTGACTTCTGTCTGAACAGCAAATTGTTTGCTACGATAAACAGCCTTAGCCTCCTCCTCCCCTGTTGACAGACGAAGGCCAGATTGACTGATGAAGAATGCCGGGTAGCTACCAGTATGTAACAGCTTTCATTTCAGGTGAGAAAGACGTGCAGCAGATATGAAAAATGATGACAAATGACTGAAGGTCGGTGCGCCATTTTTAACACAGGGAAGACTTAGTTTGGAGCTTCAACATGAAATGGACGAATGCACTGTGCTACTGCCTCAGGGTAAGTTTAAATACACTGGTATATCTGTACAGAGACAGTGTACTTGTATAACTCTGGAAATAAGCATCAATATTGGACTTAAAGCTCCTCGTATTTTGGTATCTAGAGATAACAAAGCAACTTTAAATCCTGTTTAAAGGACATATACTATACTGCTAAGAGTCACTGAATTCAGGTGCTCCAATCATTTCCATGGACACAGGGATGGCCCCTTCCTGTTCCAACATGGCTGAGCACATGTACACACAGCAACGTCCATAAAAACATGGATGCACACGTTTGGTGTGGGATCTGGGATCATTTTCATGAAAATGTTCCCTCTGACGCCTGAAATATAACACCTCCTCTACATGCCACAATGAAAAACAATGCATCTTTTTTTAGTGCACAAGTGGAAATTTGGAATCTAAACATAAACATGCAAAGAGTCTACAAGCCTTTATTTGACCTCCAGCTCTGGCAAGTTAATACAGTTTATTTCTTGAATTTGCTATGCAATAGATTGTATTATTTATGAAAGACAGACATGACAAATGTACAGAGACAAACTAAGCTATTTTTTGTCACATTAGATGCCAAGTTACCTGTTTAAAGATCAGTTTTAGTAAGTAAACACTTTCAATTTAATTTTGTCTTTTAAATAACTGAGCTGTCTTCCAAAACAAAAGATTAGGACTGTCCTGTTATTTTAATTAAAAAATTTGGTCATTAAAAGACAGAGCTCTGCATAAGATTTACAGGAGTTGGACAATGAAACTGAAACACCTGTCATTTTACTGTGGAGGTTTCATGGCTAAATTGGACCAGCCTGGTAGCCAGTCTTCATTGATCTCACATTGCACCAGTAAGAGCAGAGTGTGAAGGTTCAATTAGCAGGGTAAGAGCACAGTTTTGCTCAAAATATTGAAATGCACAAAACATTATGGGTGACATACCAGAGTTCAAAAGAGGACAAATTGTTGGTGGACGTCTTGCTGGCGCATCTGTGACCAAGACAGCAAGTCTTTGTGATGTATCAAGAGCCACGGTATCCAGGGTAATGTCAGCATACCACCAAGAAGGACGAACCACATCCAACAGGATTAACTGTGGATGCAAGAGGAAGCTATCTGAAAGGGATGTTTGGGTGCTAACCTGGATTGTATCCAAAAAACATAAAACCACGGCAGCCCAAATCAAGGCAGAATTAAATGTGCACCTCAACTCTCCTGTTTCCACCAGAACTGTCCGTCGGGAGCTCAACAGGGTCAATATACACGGCCGGGTTGCTATAGCCAAACCTTTGGTCACTCATGCCAAACCCAAACGTCGATTTCAATGGTTGCAAGGAGCGTAAATTTGGACTGTGGACAATGTGAAAACCATTTTGTTCTCTGATGAGTCCCCTTTACTGTTTTCCCCCACATCCGGGAGAGTTTACGGTGTGGGAAAAACCCCCAAAGAAGCGTACCACCCAAAAATTGCATGCCCAGAGTGAAGCATGAGGGTGGATCAGTGATGGTTTGGGCTGCCATATCGGGTTTCCCTTGGCCCAATACTTGTGCTAGATGGGCGCGTCACTCCAAAGGGACTACCGGAACCATTCTTGAGGACCATGTGCATCCAGTGGTTCAAACATGGTTTCCTGAAGGCGGTGCCGTGTATCAGGATGAAAATCACCAAAAACCCCAAGCAAGACTGGTGAAAGATTGGGGTTTGATGAGCATGAAAGTGAAGATAATATCCCCCATGGCCCCCTGCACAGTCACCAGATCTAAATATTTTTGAGCCACTTTGGGGGTTTTGGGGGGAAAGGAGTCAGGAAACGTTTCCTCCACCAGTATCCGTAGTGACCTGGCCACTATCCTGCAAAAAGAATGGCTTAAAAATCCTTCTGACCACTGTGCAGGACTTGTATATGTTATTCCCAGACGAATTGACGCTGTATTGGCCGCAAAAGGAGGCCCTACACCATACTAATAAATTATTGTGGTCTAAAACCAGGTGTTTCAGTTTCATTGTCCAACCCCTGTAGGTCTAAGTAAGATAGCAGCACGCTTAGATAGTGTGGTTAAAATAATGTGGCCCAACATTTAGTTCAAAAACAGCATAATGCCTGAATTCTGGGAGCCAGATGCAACGTTGGAACAATGGTGTGCCTGCCTGCTGCAGTTTTTAGGCAAAAATCGACTAATTGCCACAACAGAATATGCTACAAATTACAAAACTGAAGGTCTTAAGTTAATCATATCCAGTGAAATCAATAAAATGTTTGTGCAATCCCCCAACATTATCACAGATGTGTCAATCATTCAGCTAAATTAATATTTAAGGAAAACTTTACACAACTTCAATCTCATTTACAATTTATCTAACATGAGTTTCTTATTCTAAATACTATTTCACTCAATGTTTACTTCCGAAAGTACTTTTCCATCTAAAACATTTTAAGATGGTAAAAATACATTTGTTGAATTAAAAGTTGGATTATAAGCAAAACTGCTAAATATTTTGACCAGAGGCCTTTTATTTAATCTCCTCAATGTGCATCTGCCCTATCTTTGAATGGTGTAAAAAAAAGTTTAAGGTAAATAAACATCCCCCATCTCCTTCCTACACATCTGATACTGTAGTATATCTAATGTGATCTTCAGCTAAGCCAAGTTGCCAAAGAATCTTTGGGCACGTTGAAAACAACTCAAGAGACGCAATTTGTATATTGCACACATGCATGCCAACAGAACTGAGGTAAGTGGCACTTTAACGACCTGATTACATAATTTAATCTCATGCACTATGCAAGCTCTCTGTCTGCGTTAATGACGATTCAGTCACCTTCGCATGCCAAATGCTTGAAATGACTCCATCGTTTAACTTACTTTTTAGATAATTCAGCTAATAATTTTTTAACCTCTTGGGAGAACTTATAGACTATGTATTGAGCATTGAACTTTCAACCCAAGATGGTCAGACGATCATAAATTATGGAAAAAAAAAAAAAAATGAGAGTAGAGTGGCACTGTAAATTAACCTAAACTAAACCTGTAAACTCACCCAATCCCAATCCCAATACACATTAGGGGTACAATATAAAACACGTACTTCAAAAACATAAAGACTTGATGCTTCATAAAATGTGCTTAATTTCTTCCCATTTCGACCCACATAAAACATGTTTACCGATACACCGACACACATGGCAAGACAAAGAACAGTGTGACAAATTTTATTTTCCTGTGGGATCATAAATCTGACTGCCATGTGTCGCAAAATCCTTTACCTTTAATATGATATAGCACAGTTAGAAAATGCAGGTAATGCTCACATTGGGGATGCAGCTGAACACTGATAACTAATAACGTTAGCCCTTTACGTTATCTGCCTCTATGGTTATGTCAAAAGATAAAAGTCATTCTTATTTCTTATTATTTTATCCTTTATTTAACCAGATAAAAGTATGATTAAAATCTCCTTTAGGAAAGATAAAGGGGATTTCTTTCTAACCCTTCTAGAGGAAGTAGAGATAGTGCTTAATAAACACTGAAGGCAAAACCTTATAAAACTGAACCAAACTCGGGATCAGAAAGCATCAGTTTAGCTGTTTTTAAGAACACACAAAACATATTTCCCCAATAAATGTCACTTTCTATTCATCGTAAGATTAAAAGCATATTTTTACTTGTTTGGCTGGATCCTTCTTGACCAATCCAGTGGCAGCGGCGATGTTGCCCGCTCCCTCTACAGTTTTCTGGGCCACAGCCGTAACCCCGGTAACCACAGCTCCACCCACCTGAGACACTCCAGACACTGTTTTTTCAGCGACTGCGGGGACAAAAGAAAGGAGAGAGGGAAAGAAGAACAGAGGGAAGGCTGTATTATTACCGTGTTAACACCGAAGACAGAAACATGAAACAAATCCCACAATTTGGTCCGAAATTATCAAAGTAATTTGAGAAGCAAGGGAATAACTCTAGTTATTACCTTTAACTTCCATTCTTAAAATGATGCTTGAAATCAAGTAATTCCTGTTGCAAACAGATTGAAAAAGGTGTATGTGTAATTTAATCTGCTAACCTAATTTGAGGAAGAGCCTCAGGTCATTTCTGTTCAAAGAGACAGGGAAGACAAACAAATCTGTCCCCTGGTGTACTAATCACCTTTGATGGACGGTTGCAATGGAAATGGAGGCCACAGGTGAACTCATAAGGCTTTCACTGATCAACCCGTGTTATACAGCATCGTTAATCAATACCTGAAGGCTCACAGGGCGTAATCATGGCCTGCATGGACCTCTCCAAAGCAGATTATCAGATCATCTAATGCATGCCGCTGACAAGACATTTTGCCATCGTGTATTTATCTCACAGTCACTCACTTGCTTTGTATAAGAAACAAACACACAAACCATATGCCAGGGTTCCCTTTGAACAATCAGTAAGGACGACCTGCCTTTGCTTCTCTTCTTATTCTATGTGAAAAATAGCAAAGCAAGGCCTGCAGGGAGTCATTCAGGTTTAGTAGAGAATTAGGCAGGGAAATGTGACACTTACCCACAGAGTTACAATATATCTGTCCTGTTAACCAACTGAGGATTCAGTGAGGTAACCTCGTTTTACTTTTCACTCATGTGAAAGATTTGCTGAGTTAAAACTAGTCCTCTATTGCTAAAAGTAGGCTTGGGTCGGAATGGTATTCTCACACTATGATAATCTTGTGTAAAAAGACTACAGTTTCATGGTACGACTGACTCAAAAATATAAAACAATTAAGAGTTATAAGATTTAACTGGTTTTATTTTAAACAGAAAAGCAAAAATAATTTGTTCTGCTGTAAAAAATAATATCACATATTGATTATTGTAGTCAGGCCTGGAGTCAGACGGATGTGGGCCTTTAGGTGAGATCCAGTTTTGGGGCTCCAGCCACAGAAGTTTCTTTTTTGCATTCAAATTACAACAAATTTATAGGTCATGTGTCACTCATTTTCTATCTTGCCCCCACAAAATTAAATTTGCATAGAGCCTTGGGGTCTTCTTGACCTCTGGAGACAAGGTAACTTATCCATTTTTATAAAACTATACTATGTAATTTGTTAAAAATGTAAACTTAAATAACACAAATCCAGTTTTAGATCATAAAAAACACATTCAACCTTTTAAAATGGGGGGTCTCTTTTTTTAGTAGAATAAAAACAGTTTTACATTTATAAGGATGATAGCCCATTTTAAAACCTTAGGTAGAAACATTGCAACTTAATAACATTAATGAATGAACAAGAAAAAATAAGATTTGCCTAAACCATATTTTCCTTTTGCCTTTACATATACAGTCTGTGTTCATTTCATTGTCATTTTTGGGAGAGCTACTGTGAAGGAACTAAAACACAACATGCTGTAGACCCCTGGGTTAGGTACACATTAACGTAAAGGTCTGGGGACTTTCTACATGGGGATTATTCTCCCTGTGCATGCATTGGTTCTTGGAATGGGTGATTTTCACCAACTATTTTTCAATAGTTTTATATTGTTACTACATGAACATCCAACAGATTAAAACACCTCACACCGATATGGGCTCACGTGTTTTCTCTGGAAGTTGTCAATAACTGTTTGCAAAACATTGTTTAAAAAAACAAAAGACAAAGACAAGAAAACTGTGTGGCTGCTAAAATATTGGGGTGCTTGGCCCTAATAACATCCTTGCTAAGGTCTGCTTCTAATTATATTTATAATAATATTCTCTATAAGATTTATTAATTGTACAAGTGATTTTGGAATAGTTGCGGAAATGTTTTTATACATATATATATATATAGCACTGTTCTCACTGTTCCTGGGTTCGACTCCTGGCCGGCGCTTTTTCTGCATGCAGTTTGCATGTTTTCCCCATGCATGCGTGGGTTCTCTCCGGGTACTCCGGCTTCCTCCCACAGTCCAAAAACATGACTGTTAGGCTAACTGGTCTCTCTGAATTGCCCTTAGGTGTGAATAAGTGTGTGCATGGTTGTTTGTCCTGTATGTCTCTGTGTTGCCTTGCGATGAATTGGCGACCTGTCCAGGGTCTACCCTGATGGAGATAGGCACCAGCAGCGCCATAGAAAGAGAGAGTTACAACACTCCCATTGACTTCTATAGAAAGGATGGAATACGGAAGTCACCGTGGGTCATGGACCTGCTAATATTTTCCAAACCCAGAAAAAGCTCCAGCTTGGGACGTAGTTCATTCTCGGTTGTTTCGGAATTTTTTTAAAGGGTAAGTTGATGAAAATAAAAACATTATTGGGCTATTGGGAGCTTTAGTTTTACTTTTCTGTATTGCAGTTTTTGGGCAATTATATTTTATATCGCCAGGTTTTAGTTATTTGAGCATTTTTAACTCGCTTTGTTGTATTTTTTAACTCAGCTCACTGCAAACATGGGGGGTTTTTAGAGGGGTTTTATTTTTCATTTTGTCTGATTCAGCATTTTAAAAAAATGTCCATTACAGCTTTCATTCTTAACTTGATAATTTTCTAATTTTTATTGTAATTTCCCCCAGATACTGAAAAAAACTTTTTGAAAAAAAAAAATACTGTGATATTGACATGGTCAATAGTTTTAAAGTTATAGAGGGTTTGTCAACGCCCCACATAAATCTTAAAACTGATTGTGAAGATGAGTAATTTTTTTTTTTTTTTTCCAGGAAAACCACACAAAATGGCTTAAGTGAACTGCTGACCATGTTGCATAGAAAGCACCACAAAGGTAACAAGATCTCATTTTTCTGTCCTTTTAAAAATAAGAGCTGAATCAAGATGTTTTGAAAAAAATGATTTTAAGACCTTCACAAATTTGGGTTTTTAAGCAGGACTGTTACTTAACATTTGTTTTATGTTATTAGTTTTGCATTTGCTTGTCATGGGTGAAGTTGAAGTAGATATTAGAATCTATCTCAAGACAGAACAAGAAATTAAGAATTATTATTGGAACATATCAGCTTCAATACACAGTAGAACAGTAACAAAAAATACTTTTAAACAATCAAAGGTAACACTGCTGTATTCTTGTTGATTTGGAGTACTGGAGCTAACTGGTTGATGGGGAGGCCAACAAAAAAAAATTAAATCTCTCTCTCTCTCTCTCTCTCTATATATATATATATATAGAGAGAGAGAGAGAGAGATATTAGAGAGAGAGAAATATTAGAGAGAGAGAGATAGATAGATAAATATAATATATAGAGAGAGATAGATAGTGTTTTGAAGAAACATATTTACTTTTCTTCATATTTACTGGAAGGCATTCACTTTTTTTGTCTTTCAGTATGACCTTCCAGCTATGATAGTGATTAATTCTGAGTCCTCTAAACTGTTTCTGTATTGTTTTCAGGGAGGTCAGCAGATGTGGTGACTGACTTCAAAGGGAGCTGCTGCCAATGATGCCTAGGAGGATGAACCCTCATTCGGACCTGGTCACATTTCTACCTTGTCCAGATTTGATCAGATACAGTTTATTGGTGCAGATGTAATTAATAAACTGTATAAATGGTAGGGCAAGTACTTCTTTATTAAAGCTACTTTTGCATTTTACATCTTTTACAGTAAATTGTTTGGACATTTATTTTTGCACAATTCAGTTGTTTTGTCATCTAATACGATTTTAACTACAGTTTCAATTAAGTGAACATTTAAGTCAATGAATTACAATTTTACAACAGTTGTCAGACTACAGTCACAATCAACTCTGTTATAGATACAAGTAATCAGTTCGCATGACAGCAAAAAATAGAATTATGTCTTCAACAAAAATTAAGAATTCATCCCAGGTCTTCAGTCATATTTTCATACAGCTACTTTTTTTCCTCATTCGTTTAAAAATTATTTAATTTTTAAATTAAATAATTTAAAAATTAAATTCTGCTAATTTTCCATCTGTAATATTTGGATATTTTTTTGAAATACATAGACAATAGATCTTTCCACGTAGTATGTAGATCTGAAGGTAAGTTTGATCAGAGCTCTTAACTGCTGGCACAGAATACAGTTTTTCTTGGGGGCATAAAAAAACAATAATGGTCTTTTTCTTTAGTCAGCTGACTGGCAGTGTGCAGCAACAGGTTTGGGGTGGGGAAACGATGCATTACTCTGTGTTTCTGGATTACTGGATGGCAAGTCATAGTGATTTGACACTGTAACTTTGTAGAACCTTGGCATACCTTTATACCAGTCAGGGTCAGACTGTAGCAAGGGCTTACCGTAGTTATAGCCTGTGGCCCTGAGGTTTTAGTTGCCCCAAAATACATATGTGATACATACATGGTGTAAATAACCAATATGTAACTGTTTTAAAACCATCATGCCATAGCCCTACGTCCAACCTAACCCTACTCTGCCCCAGATTTTGTCAGGCAAAGTCAGAGCAAGCTTTAAACTTTTTGCTCCACACCTGCTTATTTGTTGTTGCTGTATTTCAGTGACTGGGTTACATTGCCACATACAGGACTGGAATAGCTTCCATAACTTTATGGGTAATTTTTTGTGTTAATAATCATATTTCTTGAAATGATGCTGTTTTTATGAGGAACTTTGTATAAAGGACAAGCCCAAAGGTCATATCAGGACAAAAAATCTGAAAAACTGAAAACCTTAAAACTTACGTGTAAGTCACCAACTATTATATTTTCCATGTGTAAAAAAAGCTTTTCTGGATAGAGTATCAACACTTGCTCAAAGCCCAGGGGCCCAGATATATCAGGAACAGAATCATGCTTGATGTAAAGTCATAAATAATAGAACTTAACAATAGCGAAGGATTCATTATAATTTGCATTAATAGAAATGTGTTACCTGTGGAGACTCCATCCTTTGTTTTAGAACCTGAAAGAAAAATTAGGCCCAAGTATTTATAAGTACATACAATGATAGTTTTAAAAATCATAGTAATATAATAATGATAATAATAATGTAGTGGGGTTTTAAAGATGTGGTAACTAGTCATTTCCTGATCGTAAATGAGATGATTTCCCGGAACCCACCGACATACATAACCCCATCCATCGTCATCTCAGCCGCTCCAGTCACTCCCTGCTTGGTTTTCTCCGCCGCTGCCACGACCCCATCCTTGGCTTTAGAGAAACCCTTCATCAGCGCGTCCATGGCGGCTCGGTTCGGCTAACACGCACCCAGCTGCAAAGCAGGTCCAAAGAGATGGATGAACTGGAACAGTGGGTGTTAATACACAGAAATGATGCCACCGCCCCGCGTCTTTGTTTTTTTCCTCAGGCTGGTTTATTGTAGGCTTGAATATTGTGCTGCCCAATACGAGCAGCTTTGGAGCAAATCCCACCTGTAGGAATTACAGCCTGTGTGAATGGCACTAATGAATATTGATTAACTAGTAAAGGAGAGAGAAGGAGAAAATGGAGCTGATGCGCGCACAGATGATCATATTTCTCCTTTAACGAACCTTATTTTTTTAAAGAAAGGAAAGTATTTTACGCACCTGTTTGCTTCAACTTCCTTTCAGCTCACAATGTGACGGGTCTTCCCGGATGGCAGCAGAGTATCCCCCAAAGAGTAAACCCGCCTATAGTCTCCAAACTTCAGCTGCTCCGAACAGACGACGGCGTGTAGTGTCCTCCACTCGGACGGACAGAGAGGAAGCTCCACGGGTCCGTTTGACAGACGCCTCCCACGCCACAGAGATGGAGAAGGAGCGATTGATCACTCTCTCTCGCTCTCTCACACACACACGCGCACACACACACAACACGCTCCCACACACGGATTACATAGCCGTTTCTATACGTGGTTTATCCGCAGTAGGAGCAGCAGCAGCCTTTTTATTGTCATCTGTGGCTCAACTACTAATTAGGCTGGTGGCAGTGTTATTACTCAAAACAACAGGGCTCAGCTCTCTTCCCACTTGTGACTAAGATGTTAACTACAGCTGCATATAGCAGGTTGATGACTACTAGAGGCCCAGTTTAGAGACAATTTATATCATTTTTTGAACAAATTAGTTGACAATGTAATTAAAACTTGAACGGGACAGGATATCAGTCAAACTCAAAATACATTACAGATGATCTAAAAGCCTTGAGTCATCAGCCATCTCTATATATTTTGTGTAAATCATCTAACCACAAACAGCAAAACAGCTCCCAAATGATACAAGAAATCGTAGTTAGACAGATACATAACAGGAAACAAAAAATCTTTATGAATGTTTAATTAGCATTTATAACAGCATGTCATTGGTTTCAGTTTCATCAATTACTTGACACAACATCAGTAGAAAAGCAGCTAATTTAACTGAAGACAGCTTTGAAAGACCTTCTAAGACAATAGTCTAAGAAAATGGAAATTTATTGTCTTGGACCAATTTAAAGCCACGGCCTACGCATTTTTGTAAAAACAATCAAATTCACTGTAGATGTAGTTTATGGCCTACAGGGCAATAACTCTTAGTGAGTTACAGGATTATAAAAAAATAAATACCACTTATTCTGAAGAAGGTTGAACATCTTGTAACTGAAATACAAGTTGAATGGTAAGGAATCTACAGTATCTCACAAAAGATAGTACACCCCTCACATTTCTGTAAATATTTTATTATATCTTTTCATTGGACAACACTGAAGATATGACTCTTTGATACAATGTAAAGTAGTCAGAGTAGAGATTGTATAACAGTCTCAAAATAACTCAACACAGTCATTTATGTCTAAACCACTAGACAGCAAAAGTGAGTACACCCCTAGGCGAAAATGTCCAAATTGTGCCCAAAGTGTAAATATTTTGTGTGGCCACCATTACTTTCCAGGACTGCCTTAACCCTCTTGAGCACGGAGTTCACCAGAGCTTCACAGGTTGCCACTGCAGTCCTCTTCCACTCCTTAATGACAACATCATAGAGCCGGTGGATGTTAGAGACCTGGTGTTCTTCCACATTCTATTTCAGGATGCCCAACGGATGATCTATAAGATCTAAATCTGGGGTCATGCTTGGATAGTCCAGCTCCTTGAGTGCAAGGCAGTGGTCGTCTTGGAGGTGTGTTTGTGGGCGTTATGATGTTGGAATACTGAACTGCGGCCCAGTTTCTGAAGGGAGGGGTCATGCGTTACTTCAGTGTGTAACAGTACATGTTGGCATTCATGGTTCCCTCAATGAATTCTAGATCCCCACAGCCAGAGCCAGAAAACCATGACAATCCCACTACCATGTGTGACTGTAGGCTGTTTTCAGTTTATTTATATAGCGCCAATTCACAACACATGTCGTCTCAAGGCACTTCACAAAAGTCAGGAACATACATTCCAATTAATCCTAACCATTGAACAGTGCAGTCAGATTCTGTTATTTATTCAAATTGGATAAAAAGTTTTTCTATCTAAGGAAACCCAGCAGATTGCATCCAGTCAGTGACTTGCAGCATTCACTCCTCCCGGATGAGCATGTAGAGACAGTGGACAGTCACTGGCGTTGACTTTGCAGCAATCCCTCATACTGAGCATGCATGTAGCGACAGTGGAGAGGAAAAAAACCCTTTTAACAGGAAGAAACCTCCAGCAGAACCAGGCTCAGTGTGAGCTGGCATCTGCCACGACCGACTGGGGGTTAGAGAGAACAGAGCAGAGAAAACAAAGAGAACAAAGAAGCACTGATCCAGGAGTACTTTCTATGGGAAGGAAAAGTAAATGTTAATGGATGTAGCTCCTTCAGTCGTTTCACCTAGACAGAAAGAACAGATAAACTCTGAGCCAGTTTTCAAGGTTAGTCTGAAAGAGAGCACATATAATTAGTTACAGTAAAAGCTCAGTCAAACGCCATGTCTAGGAGAGAGAAAGGGTTAAACACTAAAAGACAGGGCCATGTGGATCATCGGTAGAGGGTGAGCATTAAGTTGTTGCCAGCAGAAGCTTGGACGATTCCCCTCTCCAGAAAGGTGTTACAGGTAGACACAGAGTCAGGCCAGGTGTAGCTTCTAGGAAGAGAAAAGAGAGAGAACAAAGTTAAAAGCTGAAATAACAGCAAATAATACAAAATTGAAGAGTAGTGTGAGAAAGTAGCGAAGAGGGTGAAAGTGATCATTATGTCCTCCAGCAGCCTAAGCCTATAGCAGCATAACTACAGAGATAGTTCAGGATAAACTAAGCCACTCTAACTATAAGCTTTATCAAAAAGGAAGGTTTTAAACCTAGCCTTAAAAGTAGACAGTTTGTCCATCTAGAGCCCACTGATGGCCATTGTTATACTAAAAACCACAACGATTGGGATACCTCTCTCTGTCAGATTGACCATAACCTATGGAAAAGAGAGGGGGTCATACAGGTAGCAGAAATGGAGGGTGTGTTTGCACCTCAACCATAACTGAGCCGGTTTAGGCTAAACCTGACTCCCCTTACTCCATCCTACAAGGGAGAAGAAGACGGAGGTAAATAAGAAGAATAGCTCAGGATAACCTAAGCCACTCTAACTATAAGCTTTATCAAAAAGGAAAGTTTTAAGCCTAACCTTAAAAGTAGACAGGGTGTCCGCCTCACGGACTAAAACTGGGAGCTGGTTCCACAGGAGGGGAGCCTGATAACTAAAGGATCTGCCTCCCATTCTACTTCTAGAGACTCTAGGAACTACCAGTAAACCTGCAGTCTGAGAACGAAGTGCTCTGTTAGGAACGTATGGAACAATCAGATCTCTGATG
The DNA here is from genome assembly GCA_036173005.1 of Crenichthys baileyi. NCBI lineage: Eukaryota > Metazoa > Chordata > Actinopteri > Cyprinodontiformes > Goodeidae > Crenichthys > Crenichthys baileyi. Next base: position 34,042 of record JAHHUM010001348.1, on the reverse strand, counting down.
TATGATGGAGCTAAATCATTAAGGGCTTTATATGTGAGGAGGATAATTTTTAAATTCTATTCTGGATTTAACAGGAGCCAATGAAGGGAAGCTAAAGTAGGGGAAATATGATCTCTCTTTTTAATTTTCATCAGAACTCTTGCTGCAGCATTTTGAATCAGCTGAATGCTTTTAACTGCATTTTGTGGACATCCTGATAGTAAAGAATTACAATTGTCCAGCCTTGAAGTAACAAATGCATGGACTAGTTTTTCAGCATCACTCCTGGATAGGATATTTCTAATTTTATTTCTAATTTAATGCCATCCAGGTTAGGTGATTGACTAAGCAGTTTCTTTTTTAAAGACTCCGGTCCAAAGATGACAACTTCTGTCTTGTCTGAATTTAGAAGCAGAAAATTTAAAGTCATACAAGTTTTTATGTCTTCAAGACATGCTTGTAGTCTATCTAACTGGTTGGGCTCATCAGGATTTATGGATAAGTAAAGCTGAGTGTCATCAGCGTAACAGTGAAAATTTATTCTATGCTGCCTGATAATTTTACCTATTGGAAGCATATATATAGTAAAGAGAATTGACCCAGGTACTGAACCCTGTGGTACTCCACAACCAACCCTGGAGTTTAAAGATGATTTATCATTTACATGAACAAACTGGAATCTGTCAGACAAATAAGATTTAAACCAGCCTAGCGCTGTTCCCCTGATCCCTACAGCATATTCCAGCCTTTCTAAGACAATATTATGATCGACTGTTTCAAATGCAGCACTGAGATCTAACAGAACCAGTACAGACACAAGTCCATTATCTGAGGCAATAAGAATATCATTAGTGACTTTCAGCAGAGCTGTTTCAGTGCTTATGATGAGCTCTGAACCTGACTGAAACTCTTCAAACAGGTCATTGCTGTGTAAATGCTCACATATTTGATTAGCAACTATTTTCTCAAGAATTTTAGATAAGAATGGAAGATTGGATATAGGTCTGTAATTTTTCAAGTCATCTCGATCAAGCCAAGGTTTCTTAAGTAAAGGTTTAATTACAGCTACCTTAAAAGCTTGTGCACATATCCATTTACTAAAGATAAATTAATCATATCTAAAATGGGGCTGGTAATCAGAGGGTACACTTCCTTAAATAATTTGGTTGGGATTGGGTCTAACATACAAGTTGAAGGTTTAGATGAAGCTAATATTTCTGATAACTCAGGACGCTCCACAGGATCAAAACAGTCCAAACACAGGTCAGGTTCTACAGTTACTTCCAATGTTGTCTCACTTGTTGAGGATGAAGAAATCATCTTCGGGAGTATGTCAAAGATTTTCTTCTTAATAGAATACATTTTATTTTGGAAGAATCCCATAAAGTCATGACTGCTGAGAGCTCTGGGAATGGATGGCTCAACAGTGCTATGACTCTGTGTAAGTTTAGCAACTGTACTAAAGAGAAACCTATGATTATTCTTGTTCTCTTCTATTAAGGATGAGAAATAAGCTGTTCTAGCTTGGTGAAGTGTCTTTTTATACAACAGTAGGCTATTTTTCCAGATTAAGTAGCTCTGAATTAAACCAGGGAGCCTGCCTCCTATGAATAATTTCCTTCTTTTTCAAGGGGGCTGCATTGTCTAATGCACCACTAAATGATGAAGTAACACTCTGAACAAGAGAATCAATTTGTGAAGGGGAAGAAACAAAATTATTGCCCTCCACTGTGTTTTTCTGTGATGAGGAAATTAAAAGTGGAACAGATTCTTTAAAGGTTGTTACAGCATTGTCTGATAATGATCTACTATAATGAAATTTTCTTTCAGGTGTGGAGTACTCTGTTAAATTAAACTCAAAGGTTATTAAAAAATGGTCAGACAGCACAGGGTTGTGAGAAAATATTGTTATGTCTTTACACTCAATGCCGTATGTCAGCACAAGGTCAAGAGAATGAAGACAAACGTGGGTAGGTTTGTTAATGTTTTGAGTAAAGCCAATTGAGTCTAAGATACCATTAAAGGCTATATTTAAGCTATCACTTTCAGTGTCAACATGAATGTTAAAATCCCCCACTATAATAACTTTATCTGTATTTAACACTAAATCAGATAAAAGGTCTGAAAACTGATCTAAAAATTGAGAGTAAGGCCTGGTGGACGGTACAAAACAACAAACAGAAGTGGTTTTAGTGCTTTGCAATTTGGATGAGGAAAACTAAGGATTAAATATTCAAAAGTGTTGTAGCTATTGATTGGTCTGGGACTAGTCAATAAATCGGACTGAAAGATGGTTGCTACTCCTCCTCCTCGCCCAGTATTTCGAGGAATGTGAAAATTTAAATAATTAGTAGAAGTTGACTCATTTATAGTAACATAATCCTCTTGCTGCAGCCAGGTTTCTGTGAGGCAAAATAAATCAATCTGATTGTCACAAATCAGGTCACTAACTAGCAAAGTCTTTGAAGAGAGAGATCTTATGTTCAGTAAGCCACATTTAATTGTTTTATTTTTATTGTTAGTCTGCGTTGTGTTTATTTTTATTAGATTTTCCTGATTTCCTCCTTTTAGATAATTTTTAATCTATTCAATTTTGGCCGTGGGCGAGACACTATCTTAATAGGGTAATGGGTGGGTAGCAGTACAGAAGCTGCAGAGAGGAGTGTTAAACTATGACCCTGCTTCCTGGTCTGAACCCTGGGTTGTCAGAGTTTTGGAGAACTAATAAATTCGGCCAGATTCCTAGAAAGAAGAGCTGCTCCATCCAAAGTGGGATGGATGCCGTCTCTCCGGATCAGACCAGGTTTTCCCCAAAATGTTCGCCAATTATCAATGTAGCCCACATTGATAATTGCAAGATGCACTTGTCTTTGTATTAAGAATCAGAATCCGCTTTATTGCCAAGTTTGTACAGACAAACAAGGAAATTGACTCTGGTATACACTTTGCTCTCAGTGAGGATTTTGTTTTTGGTATATATAATATTGGAAAAAAAGTCTTTTTATATGTACATATATACACAACCGACTTTACAAAAGAATATAATGTGAGATCAGTCCAAGTATGCATGGTGTTGGTCTCGAACTCTGTCTGTCAAATGTGCATCAGAGAAACAGCTTAGGGGAAGAAACTGTCTCTGTGGCGGCTGGTTTCAGAAGACAGCGTTTTGTAGCGCCGACCGGAAGGTAAAAGCCTAAACAGTTTGTGTGCAGGGTGTGTGGGGTCTGCAGAGATTTTAGCTGCCCTTTTTCTGACCCTAGACCTGTATAAATCCTGGATAGAGGGAAGGTCAACCCTGATAATTCTCTCTGCAGACCTGATTGTTCATTTGACCTGTCCTGTTTGTGGGTCAGCCAAACCACACTGAGATGGTCGAAGACAAGACAAACTAAAATAGTCTTGAGTGGATTAAGTTCCAGGTGGTTCTTACCATAGCAGTGCACCAGTCAATCCTGTCTGTATGCAGACTCATCACTGGCCTGGATCAGTCCAATAACAGTGGTGTCATCTGCAAACTTCAGGAGTTTCACAGACGGGCCGGCTGAGGTGCAGTCATTTGTGTGGAGGGAGAAAAGGAATGGGGAGAGAATACACCCCTGGGGGCGCCAGTGCTGATTGGTTCTCGTGTGAGAGAAGATACTCCCCAGCCTCACCTGCTGCTGCCGGTCCCTTAGGAAGCTGGTGATCCACTGACAGGTGGAGGCCGGAACTTTGAACTGGATGAGCTTCTGGTGGAGGACGTCCATGGTGTTGAAGGCCAAGCTGAAGTCCACAACAGAATCCTGGCATACATCCCTGGGTGGTCGAGGTGTTGCAGGATAAAGTGTAGTCTCAGGTTGACTGCATCATCTGCCGACCTGTTTGCCCGGTAGGCATTCCTCAACTGGTTGCCGCCACACACGCTTGACACCATCTGAACCAAATAATTTTATCTTGGTCTCATCAGACCACAGGACATGGTTCCAGTAATCCATGTTCTTGGTCTCCTTGTCTTCAGCAAACTTTTTGCAGGCTTTCTTGTGCATCTTTTTTAGAAAATGCACAGCGGTCAGAGGGGTTTTAAGCCATTCTTCTTGCAGGATAGTGGCCAGGTCACTACGTGATACTGGTGGAGGAAAACGTTTCATGACTCGCTCCTCCAAAACACCCCAAAGTGGCTCAATAATATTTAGATCTGGTGACTGTGCAGTAGAGACCTGCATCGGGCGGGAAGTCCCGCGGGTCCCACGGGACCCGACACAAATGTCGCGGGATCAGGCGGGATTTACGTAGTCTCGGGCGGGATTCGGCGGTCAGACCAAAACACATCGGTCCCGACTCTCGAGTGAGAGTGAGGCAACATAACAACAAAGCATAGAGAGTGGTAAGAAGACAGTGGCTTCTGTGGAAAAGAAAATTAGAGAAGGGCAATACAACCTATTGAATAAAGCAGGGAAGTCGGACATTTGGACCAAAATTCAAAAATAAGTAATAATTAACACTGTAATGATTAACTATCATCATTGTAAAAAAATGTTTTATAAACAGCCCAATAAACACCATAACCTGATCTACTTATTCAGCTACTTTTCCTCTCGCGCGCGTCACGTGACATACTGCGGCCTTTCAGCGCCTGTCAATCTAGTCTCGCTCGGCCTCGGAGCGCTGAAGAAAAGTTAAGGGGTTGGGGGTGATCGGGATCGGGCGGGAGCGGTCAGAAAAGCCTCGGGATCGGGCGGGAGCGGTCAGAAAAGCCTCGGGATCGGGCGGGACCGGGATTGAAGAATCAGTCCCGTGCAGGTCTCTACTGTGCAGGCCATGGGAGATGTTCAACTTCACTTTCATGTTCATCAAACCAATCTTTCACCAGTCTTGCTGTGTTTATTGGTGCATTGTCATCCTGATACACGGCAAGGCCTTAAGGATACAATGTTTTAACCATTGGATGCACATGGTCCTCAAGAATGGTTTGTTAGTCCTTGGCAGTGACGCGCCCATCTAGCACAAGTATTGGGCCAAGGGAATGCCATGATATGGCAGCCCAAACCATCACTGATCCACCCCCATGCTTCACTCTGGGCATGTAACAGTCTGGGTGATACGCTTCTTTGGGGCTTCTCCGCACCATAGATCTCCCGGATGTGGGGAAAACAGTAAAGGTGGACTCATCAGAGAACAATACATGTTTCACATTGTCCACAGCCCAAGATTTGCGCTCCTTGCACCATTGAAACCGACGTTTGGCATTGGCATGAGTGACCAAAGGTTTGGCTATAGCAGCCCGGCCGTGTATATTGACCCTGTGGAGCTCCTGATGGACAGTTCTGGTGGAAACGGGAGAGTTGAGGTGCACATTTTGGCTATAGCAGCCCGGCCGTGTATATTGACCCTGTGGAGCTCCTGATGGACAGTTCTGGTGGAAACAGGAGAGTTGAGGTGCACATTTGATTTGGGCAGCCGTGGTTTTATTTTTTTTGGATACAATCCGGGTTAGCACCCGAACATCCCTTTCAGACAGCTTCCTCTTGCGTCCACAGTTAATCCTGTTGGATGTGGTTCATCCTTCTTGGTGGTATGCTGACATTACCCTGGATACCGTGGCTCTTGATACATCACAAAGACTTGCTGTCTTGGTCACAGATGCGCCAGCAAGACATGCACCAACAATTTGTCCTCTTTTGAACTCTGGTATGTCACCTATAATGTTGTGTGCTTTTCAATATTTTGAGCAAAACTGTGCTCTTACCCTGCTAATTGAACCTTCACACTCTGCTCTTACTGGTGCGATGTGCAATCAATGAATACTGGCTACCAGGCTGGTCCAGTTTAGCCATGAAACCTCCACACTAAAATGACAGGTGTTTCAGTTTCATTGTCCAAGCCCTGTAGATATGATGCTGAGCACATGCACTCAACTTCTTTGGTCAACAATGGTGAGGTTCTGAGTGCTCTGAGTGGAACCTGTCCTGTTAAACCGCTGGATGGTCTTGGCCACTGTGCTGCAGCTCAGTTTCAGTGTGTTGGCAATCTTATAGACTTGGCCATCTTTATGTATTTGTTTCAGATCCTCAGAGAGTTATTTGCCATGAGGTGCCATGTTAAACTTCCAGTGGCCAGTATGAGAGAGTCACATGACACTAAGCAGGAAAAAGGGCTAATTGGGCAGAATTTGGAATTTGGACATTTTCACTTAGGGGTATACCCTCTTCAAACATACTATAAAATGGAAACGCAGTTTAATTACTCTTTTTCCACAAGTATATGACTAAAAGGCAAGACATTTTAGTACAATGCAGATAAAAATAAATACATAATCAGCTTAAAGAGCCTCACTCAATGTGTTAACATTCAAATCAGTTTGTGATTGATTCATCTAACAGTAAACATCTATACAACTTTTCCTCCTTTGACCCATTCTCAGCAGTGTTCAGAACTGAGTCAACATATCAAACAAAATCAGAAGCACATAATACCATTCTATCTATTGTGCAGTTTGTAATTGAGAAGCATCAATAACAGCGTAATTGTTTAAAGACAATTTAGAGGACAAAAATGAATTTTACATGATTTACATGTAAAACATAAAGTTATTAATAAAACTACATTATAATTCTGCCACCTATATGTTCTTATGAATCTCTGTTGCATGCCTACTCAATGTTTCCACTAATACTAACCACTGGTGCTGAGAAAAGGGACAATGCATATTAAAACGGACATAGACAGACCCTATAAATGTGTTACTAGGTTCATTTCCACCTGTAGTCCCTTATAGGCTAATAGTGTGACACTTAAAAAATGAATAAAATAAAAGATGCATCACATCCGTTTGTGGTTCTTGCATTAATGGCAACCTAGGCGCACACCTCCTTCTTTAAAATCACAATCTGTAATCAATTTAGAATATCATAGTATATATATATATTTCAGCTTTCATGCCTGTCAAAATCCAAGGTTTTCCTGATGTTGAAAAAAAGTTAGAAATGCTCATTCTTTGTTTTCACAATTAGAATAAAATTGCATTAATCCCAAGCTATGTTTAAAAAAAAACGAATCTTTGTTCAGTGTAGAATAATCCTGTTCAGATTTAACCAGGTAAATATTTTAGATTCTGAACAAGAGCATATTAAATGCATGCCACATTGGCCCACATTGGCCAATAACTTGACCTAACAAAGTAAAAAAAGCATAGATTTCAATAATATATTAAACAGGCATATGTACATAGGTTAAACCTTTTCACAGATTTAATGTTTCTTCAGATGTTGTGGTGAGCACTACAAATGCAACTTGGAGAAGACTGTTAAAGCTGGAGGTAAACTCCTCCTAAAGTTATTGTTCTTCACACTCACCTCTAGTGGAAGTCCTTGTTCCAGTGCCTCTACCAGGCCTCCCTTTCATAAATTCCCTTTAAGAACAAGCCCATGCAAAATGTAACATGTAAAACTTGCATATTTAGAATTAAAATTCTCAAAAGTAATAAATTGTGTTTCGTCAAGATGTTTCTGATGAAGTAAGAGAGGCTTTTTGTCAAAGGCTTTTAAAACTTTCCTGAAATGTGATTCTATTCTAAAATATGAACTACAGTATATGTGAAAGATCAAGTGATGATACAACAATTAATGTCAGGAAAGCAAAATATTAAATGAAGATGCATCCTAACAGCATCAAATCTATTATGGACTTATCAAATCAAAATTTGGGGGATGAAATTTAACAGTTTGTTATAGATGTGGTGAACGACTGTTTAACGCTAAAAATATTTGTAATTGGTTTTCCCAGAATAACAAGATAATTTTCACTTTATTGTGGTTATTATTGCAATACAAAGCTCTGCTCAGCTACAGAGTGCTATCAGACACGTGTTGCAGAGCAGACCCATTATGATCCCATGTCATTTATCACGAGCTGTAGTGGACATGCAGGCTCTTATGTTACGGATGACCTCTGGATTCACTGTGAAGCTGTAGCAGAAAGCTTGAAATAATCTAATACAGCAAAGATTCTGCAGTATCGACATGAGTTAACACCAAATTGTGCAATCTTGCCTATGTCTGGATGAGCATATTTTACACTCAGAATTTCTGCATTAATGCATGAAGACGTTTGTTAGATTTTTGAAAATAAGGAATGGCTTATTTTGCTATTTTTTAAATATCAATCAGAGCCTGTAAGGTGAACAGTAGTTCAGTTGGACTTGCACTTGGATATCTGAATTGTTTCCAGATGTATGGGGCTATGGTGTCAGATCTGATGTCTTATCAATAGCCTCATATTGAAATTAACCGGACTGAGTTGTATGAAATTGTGTTTTAATATTTGTATCTGAATTGGACTGTAATTGTTAGAAATGTTATTCTGTTTCAATTAAAATCCGTCAGGTTTCTTGACATTGAACTGTGTCTGTATTTTGTATAGTGACATGAGATTCATTTGGATGTGAATAAAAATATTAGTAAATAAGCAGAAATAAATTTCGAGCTAGACATTTCTCCACAGCTTTTCTGCTTCTCTGCGATATACTGTAGCTAATGACTCTCCAAACACTTATAGTGTTCAGTAATGGTAGTTTGTATAGATATGACTAACTCATAACTGCTATGCAAGACTATTCATACTCCTTGAACTGTTTGTGCATTTTGTCACATTGCAGCCAGAAACATCTAAGCATTTTTATTGGAATCTATGAGACATTAATAAAAGTCTAAGAAAGTGTGGCATGCCTTGATATTCTGCCTTCTTTGTGGACTCACCTTTGACTGCAATTACAGCTGCAAGTCTTGTGTGTTCAGAGCGATGTGCAGTTTCAGCATTTTGCATGGAGGCGAAGAAGCTCTATTTTGCTCTCATAGCACATATTTGCTTTGTCCTCTTGTTAGTAGCAAACTACAAACACTTGTTGCCACTCTTCCATAAAGCCTGGATCGTTGATAAGAGTTGGCCTGTCAGCAGATGCTCGCATTTGAGCTGTGGATCTCTGCAGGTTCTTAAGTTACCATGTGCCTCTTGGTACATTGCTCTCTAACAAACCTCAGAGGCCTTCACTGAACAGCTGGATTTATACCAAGATGAAATCACACATAGGTGGACTGTAGTTACTAACCAGGTTTTGAAATGGATTTTATTTATGGGTATTAGAGCAAAGAGGGCTGAACACAAATTCCTAATTTTTATTTGTAAAAAAAGGAATCCGTTATTTATTCAAATTGGATAAAACGTTTTTCTATCTAAGGAAACCCAGCAGATTGCATCAAGTCAGTGACTTGCAGCATTCACTCCTCCCGGATGAGCATGTAGAGACAGTGGACAGTCACTGGCATTGACTTTGCAGCAATCCCTCATACTGAGCATGCATGTAGCGACAGTGGAGAGGAAAAACTCAGTTTTAGCAGGAAGAAACCTCCAGCAGAACCAGGCTCAGTGTGAGCGGCCCTCTGCCACGACTGACTGGGGGTTAAAGAGAACAGAGCAATCATAAGTGCATTCTTGTAGATTTCTACCTTTCAACTACAGTATACTTACAATATTCAGCACAAATGATTAGTTTCTAGGTTCTAAAGAAATAAAGGATGAAAATTTAACTGGATTTCTTACAGACCAGATCACCATCACCTTGCCACGGTAGACTCGTTTTCTTCATCATCTCCTCCTCAGAAATGTCCAACGCAGACAAAGCCAACGCATTCTAGCTTCCTACACTGAAGTCCTTTTATTTTAGTTGCTGCTGATAATAGTTATAATGAGCTGGTTGGAAAGTTGTGTTGCGGTGTTTAGGAGAAAAAAATGAAGCTGGAAAAAAGCACATAATTGTTAAAGTCCTACTCTGTTTTATTGCTTGTAAATGACCATCTTGAGTGAGTCACTGATGAGGCCAAAACCACGAGTCATAGCACTGATATCTTTTTGAAAAAGCTGTCTTTTATTGAGAGCAACTTAAAAAAAGTGGTGCCCTACTTTGTTTGTCTTTAATGTTGTTTGCAGGATTGACCTCAATGAGAAAATCTTCTGCTTTCTTCAAAACAGGTGACCTGCCCTCTGAGGAGGATAAAGCACCACTTGTCCTTTAGTATACTTGTATTTCTAATCATACCTTGTCCCTGTCTTTCCCGTTGTATGTCTAGAGTGTGTGTCTGTGTTTGTGCGTGTTTTGTTAAACCTCATGAGATGAATTGATTTCATTTCACACAGCGCCATCCATTGATGCAGTTTGGCTACAGCGTTTTGAACCCCCTGACCTCAGATAAGAGAGGTGAGGCTTTGAACGCATTAGAGCTGGTTTAGATGTAACAGTGTGGGAGGATTTAAACATTACATTTTATCTATTTACAGTGCAGTTTGTATATGAGTGTGGTTAAAATTCGAATATCTGTCAACTATTTCGCGCTCTACAGAAGCAGAGTCAAATTGCTGTGGTTTGAATAGGATTGGTAGCTTCTCCGATGCAACATCCAGCATTTTGTCATGTACCAACCACAAACTTCAATGTATTTTATTGGGGTTTTATGTGACAGACCAACACAAAGTAAAGCCCAGTTGTAAAGAGGAAAGTAAGAAATGCATTTTGGCAGTTTTTTCACAACTGTAAATCTGGAAAGTGAGGTGTAAATTTGTATTCGGCCCCCCGTGGGAATACTTTGTAGAACCCCCTTTTAATGCAATTACAGCTACAAGACTTCTAGCTTTGCACAAATAGAGACTAGAATGTTTGTTTATTCTTCTTTGGTTTATTAGCTCAAGCTCAGTGGGATTGGATGGTGAGTGTCTTGTCATTGATTCTCAACAGGAATTAGGTCTGGACTTTGAGCCAGTCAAACACACAATTATGCTTTGATCTAAACCAGTTTCAGCTCTGGTCGTATTGTCCTTGTCTTGCTGGAAAGTTAACCTCAAGTCTTTTGCAGCCCTTAACAGGTTTTCTTCCAGGATTGCTCTTCATTCAGCTCCCCCATCTCACCCTATGTGTCCAGGTTCCCTGTCTCTGCTAAAGAAACGTATCCTTGCAGGATGATACCGGTACCACTATGTTTCACTGTGAGGATGGGTTTTTAGCAGAGTGTGTAGTGTTCGCTTTCCACCATACATAGAGTTTTTCATATAGGCCAATGGGTAAAATTCTGCAACTTCTTTTAGATGTTCATGTGTCTCTTACATAGCTTGTGGCAAACTTCTTATGGTTTCCTTTCACTCTACCAACAAATTTCAGATTTTGTGGAGTGCACGGCTAATTGTCCTGTTGACAGATTGTCTCACCAAAGCTGTGAGTCTCCACAGCTCCTTGGGCCTCTAGGCTTCTTCTCTGATGGATGTTGTCCTCGCCCAGCCTGTCAGTTTAGGTGGACATTAATGTTTTGCTAGGTTTGCAGTTGTAGCATGTTCTTTCAGATTATAAATTGAACAACGGTCTATGATATGTTGAAATCTTGATATATTCTTTTTGAACCTTTCTTCTGCTTTAAACTTCTCCACATCTTTATTCCTGGTTTATCTGCTGTGTTCCTTGGTCTTAATGATGCTGTTTGTTCACTGATGTTCTCCAACAAACCTCTGAGGCCTTCACAGAACAGCTGGATTTCTTCTGAGATTAAATTACACACAGTTCACCAAGTGCATGGCTTCTTAAGGCATTTGGTTGCATTTGATATTATTCAGGGTTATCAGACTAAAGAGTGTTTAGGAGAAATGCAGGCCAGATATTTGTAACTCTTGTTTTATTTTACTCCCAGTCTAAAACCATTCACTGCTTTGTGTTGGCTTGTCTATCTCATAAAATCCCAATAAAATCATCCACACCAAAGTTTGGATTTCAGTTGGTATCAATACTTTTTAGAGCTTCGGTTTTTACAAAGTAATTGTTGTGGCTTGTGTGTAGCTTAAATAAATAAATAAAAATCCTATTTAGGATGATACTCAAACAAAACCACACATTGTTGCTTGGTCTATTAATGTTCAATTTGTCCTGCTGCGGTTCAGTTGAATATGTACTTGTCCCCTATGAAAATCTATTGAATTTGTTTTGATGACACATTCATCCACATAACGGCTCCCTCTCATTGCATTTGCCACGACCTTGTCAATGAATTGAATCATCAGAGAGTTCGCCAACTGTTGAGGAGTGATGACTGATGGTGAGTTAGTCACTCGTTGGGCATTGGTAGGTACTTCAAGTCCGTTTGTGGGTCCAGCCACAACAAGTAAAAGGGTGATTATATCTATCCTTGCATTATTATAGCTCTCAAATTTACTAGGATTTCATAATAATATAATTCAGCTGTTAGATTGTGTAACCCTAGATTACATATTTAAACAACTTTTTTATAGTTATATTTATAAAATGCACCATTGCTTGCAGTTTGACATTTTTTAACTTGTGCAATTTATTATAATATACATTTTTTTTGCTGTAGGTTTACAGTTTTGGTTGTTTTAGTTCATTCCTCTTCATTCCTCTCATCATCCATAAACAGCATTTTTAGGTATATTACCACAAAATACATCAAAACATCTTGTTACTAGACACCTGTACATATATCACATTTTTATGACACTTTGACCTTTGAATTTATAATCATAGTGTTACTTTTAAATTTCCCATGACATTAATGAGTCACAGTAGATAGTGATTTGCTTGATAAGTGTCACTAGCGGCTTTTTCACCCACTTTATTTTCAGGGAGTAACCCCATTGTCACTATGACTAAGGTAATTACTCGGGTGGTGTGATACTGAGCAGATGAACCCTTAGCTTACGCAACACCTCTTTAAAGTAGGCCATCTTTTCTTCCTCACTACTTTCACCCCATAATCCTTGAATGGTTTCTGTCATTCAGGTTTAACTAGTTGTAAATACAGCAACACTTGTTTAGTTGATTGGGTGAAATTGGATTGTGCAATGAGCATTTTTGTCAAAATTTTGTAAATACTTTTCACCTTTTCTTACAAATTAATTATAAACCTGATTTTTTATTATGAGCCATTTGCCTTCAAACAGAGCATGTGTGCTCAAACCGCCACTAGATGGCACTATATGTAGGTGCCATGCACCACAGGGAAGTCTTTTCAGATGTGTGGCTGTAGTTTGCTCTTGCTGCTTTGTAACATTCATCCAGGACAAATCAGATCCGTCACTAATCCTGATTCCATAATATATGTAGGTGCTAAAACATTTGTGACAAGAAGTTAATCAACGGTAATCATAAAACCATTGAAGACATTTGCACAGGAAGTCTGTATTAAACACGCAATATTTATTCCAGAAATCCTATGAGAAATAAATGCATTGCACAGCTGTTGCTAAGGCCTGCCACAAGTGTTGTCCAAAATCTGTTATATGAATATAAGTGGTTTGTGTATGCACAATAAACACCATTTATATAAATCCACACTCGACTGAAGCAGGAAAATATAAGGGTAAAGAAAAGTAAATAAACTATAGGCATCCAAAATTGGGTACTATTTTTACATTTTCTCAAAGTCAAGTCACTGTGACACTGTCATATTTATCTAACAGTCAGGATGATACAGTAGGAAAAAATTTAAATATTAACTAATTTATGAAGGTATCCTTAGTGAAACTTTAAAAATATCCTAAGATTTTAGATTTAGTTTTAACTCAGAGTTATGCCATATCCTCTTAAATCCCTCTTTCTGCATTCTTATCAGATCAGCAACACATGCTAGTTTCTCTGTTGAAACTCCAGTGGAAATTATCAAGAATCTCTAGACGTTTTTGGTGACTCATCCAAAAACCCACCTGGAAAAACAGGGAGTGCTTGCAGATTTTGCGATAAATCAACATAACAAGGTAGAGTTTTAATCTGATCTGTTCTGACACTCTGAACATCATGTCACAGGCCGCATTACGTCTTGGAAGAGATGTTAACTCTTGTTAAAATACACAAATTGTTATTCATGTTAACAAAGGCTTGAATAGTAACATGTAACTCTGCAGCCAAGCCTTTCTGCAACTCAAACTTCAGCTGTCTTAAATTAATCTCTTTAACATGTTGACTGATGTGTTGAAAGTATTTTCCTCTCCGACAAATAGTGAAGAATTACATAGTTTTTAGATGAATCCTATCCATAATGGTATGAGATAAAGATAAAGCCAGGAGTAAAACATCCAAACCTGGCAATACATGGGTCACTGCCGCAAAGGTAGAGATTTTGTCAATGTGAGTTTGCTCAAAGGGACGTTACTCAAAGTTACTCAAAATTATCCTGTTAGGTTAATTTGTCACTCTAAATTGCCCTTAGGTGTATGAATGAGTGTGTGTATGGCTGTTTGTGTGTTTCCCTGCGATGGACTGGCGACCTGCCCAGGGTGTACCCCGGCTCTCGCCCATAGACTGCTGGAGATAGGCACCAGTTCCCCCGCGACCCACTATGGAATAAGCGGTAGAAAATGACTGACTGACTGACTGACTATACAATGGGAAGGACTACTTCCAAAAAAACATTCTAAACAGGAAGCCACACTGTTGCACCAAACTGCCCTGAACAGATTTCTGTGGATTTTAGCTAAAGGCAGTTATCTTTTTATTCCATCATGTTGCATAAACACAAAGAGCTTTCAAAGCAATGCAAAAAAAGAGCATCTAGTGGCATTTACATTTATATTGATGCTCCCGAACAGAACATGTTCTGTTCAAGGATCTCTGCGTACCACGCCTTGGACCAAATGCTGTCAGTGTGCTTTGTTTCATAGAAAAAATAGGGGTGTCAATTTGTATCATTTATAGTCATTTTGCCTAATATTTGAGATGGACATTCTGTAGGTGTTCAGCAGAAAAAATCATTTTCTGCTTTCATGTTGTGGAATGTCTTTGTGATTTTGATAAATTAACATATTGACAGATTCTTATGTTTAACATGCTGCATAACGGCATGAAGTCTACCGGACCACATTCTGTTAATCTCACTCACCAGTTTCTCGCTCCACCAATTAATCCTCCTCTGCATTTGAGGTCCCTGTTTTCAGTTACTCCTTGGTAGGTTCTCCTGTTGCACATCATCCTGGTCCTGTTTTTCCTGCTTCCCCTGTGACTCTTGCATGTAAGTTTTTGGTTTTGGTAATAAAACTCACACTATACCTGATTTGCATGCCTGCCTCAGCATTTGGTGTTTTGGACAAACAAGTGTCAAAGCACTGTATCTTAAATTTTTATTTAATTTGATTTCTACTCATGAATTCAGGAATCCATAATAAACCCATGCAAAGACCAAATGTAGACAATGTTGTCCATGACAGAAAATAGTGTGTTTCCCAGACTTTCTCCTTTAGACATGGCAAAACGCCATTTGCCCACACGATAGACACAGGAACTTTTTTGCCAAGACTAACAGGCTTAAATATTACAAACCATCCTACAGACCATTGACTATATTTCGACCATTTCCACTGCCAAACTCCTATTTTGTCCACAAGTTGTCCTTGAGGTCTTTTATAAATGTTTTGGCACTTTTGCTGAGCAGGAAGGAATGACTGAATGACTCCGGCATGTCTGCAGCTGTGGGATGTTTCACCAACCTACCTTTGGAAAGGTCAAAGAGTTCTTTTTGCATAGGAAATAGTAGAGCGTTAACATGTGGTGAGAAAAAAAATGCTTTGCATGTTTTCTGCACCAGAATATGTTTTTCTTTTCTCTTTCATTCTTAGAATTCATCCCAATCGTATAAGACGTTTTTAAAGACACTCAAGTTTCTACACACTGTTGCACCAGCTTTTGCCGAAATGGGATTTAAAGGGATACAATGATTTCTTCTTCAACTATGCCTTTTGTCAACAATGTTTGTCTTTACATGCTAATGCTCAAGAGGAACCAACATGATCTGGACATGTACTGACTAACAGTCCATGTGTATTTGCTCCCTGAATAAGGACACAGCAGAGTGACTTGAGACAGGATGAACTTACTCATACTACAGGATGACTATCAAATATGTTCTTCTTTCTCAATCCGAGAAAATGAACTCAAAGGAAAGTTGCAGAGTTTCAGATGAAAGGGGACCAGTTTGATGCATAGTTAGCCGTACAGTATATACATCTGGAAACCCACAGCTGTTTTTTGTTGCATCTCAGCAACACGGATCAAGAGGACGGCCTCTGAGACCAAATTAGTTAGGGATGTCTTCTTCAAAAATATTTCCATTAGAGATTAGAAGGCAAAACTGAAGTCTGAGTTTGTGCAGAGCAGTGCATTCATCAAACAAGCATAAGGTGCTTGTTGCTTGATTCCTCTCTGTGAAATCAACAGGACAATTGTTTGCAGTTACAGTCAGAATACGACTGAAACCAAATGAAACCATTCGTATCAGTCTCACAGCGAATACCACACATTTTCCTGAGCTGTGCAAGAGGAAAGGCCCATGTGGTTCTGTGCCATGGATTTGTGGTTTCCAATACACATCTCTGGAAAGGGAAAAGGCATTTTCACTTTGGCCTGCTGCTGCACAGCATCAGTCACTGTTTCATAATAACACGCTTTGCTTGTTTTCTCAACATTACTCAACAACAGAGAGAGCTCCCCTCTCAGACCGGACTTGTCTAAGTTGAAATATGTGTGATGCCTGTCCATTACAAACACTGCAAGAACATTTACTTAACTGATATCACAAAGATTAATTTCACCGTGTTATGTGCTTTACAACTCCGACTGTTGAAAAGGAACTGGTGCCCAAAACCCCTTTAGGTTGTCACACAACATCTGCCTCGGCTCCGGGCTGTTATACCTCAAACATGAGGTACACAGCCACTGACACCCAGTTAATGATATCATGTAAAGTATGTGTGGGATATGCTTGAGCTTGTGTGTGCTCCAGTGTTGCTGTTGGACGGGATCCAGGCTTGCAGATGGCCCTGGTTTGTGTTTGCACTGAACGGCTGTAAGACCCTCGCATCCCCAGTGACCATTACAAACCATGTGCATACACAGAAACACATACAATAGCTTCTTAAAGAGTTCCGGTTATAAAATCTTGTCTTAAACATCTTAATTGCAACGCGGCTGATGACAAAGAGATTCTAACGATTAATTTAGTGACCATAACATGTTCAGTTACTGATTATTTCAGAGTTTGTATGCTCTCAAAAATATGCAAATATCATCTGGGGACATTATTTTGGTCTACGGTTCAAACATGCCAGTTTGTGACATTTTGCGGCGAGGGAATCCCCCATTCTCATAGTTGTTTGTCTTTCAGGTGCGTTCCTATCAGTGCAGTGACGGTGTTCTCTTTCTATCTTTGGCTGAAGTGGAACGCACTAGGTAAAAGTGAGTGTACCTGCATTCATCTCTACACTCTCCCATGCTGGCAGCCAGCACTATAGCAACAACAACAACACTGCAGGAAGGACTTTATACTTCCTGGGAGATCCTCTGGTATGCAGCCTCAATGTTTGTCGACTAAGGAATGTTGCTGGGGAGACTGGAGGCCATGAAAAGGGAAACCCCTTATCTGCCGACTTTGTCGTTTAACCGTTGTCACAGTTCAAAGACCGGTTAGAAAGGAGGAAAAAAGCAGGCGCACACCTTGAAGGTTGGTCTATATACAGTGTGTGTCACCATGGAGACTCTGTTTGGGTGGGGCGTACGCTCCATAGGGCATGAATGAAGCACAGGCAGTGAAAGGAGACAAGGGCGTCCCCTTGGCTTTGAGTCAGAACTTGGAGACTTAAACAGGAACTCCGGAGTAGTTTGTTCATGAATGAGCTAAAAAACCATAGACTTGTTTATATTTGTGAAAGGCATGGGAGGCTGGGTTTAAAGCCTCCCTCGGAATGTGGTTGCGACACAGTTTTCCTTTCTGGTTTAAACAATGTTTAATGCTTTGTCAATCTCATAAGGACTTAGGAACTGCTGTGTGTTTTAAAATGCGGTTTGGGTGTAAAAAAGCCAAAACTTGTTTGTTTTCGTCTGCCTGCACATCAAAAATTGACAATCAGGCCAACTGGGACCGGTTTATGGGCAATAACCTCTATCATAATTTCTAGAATCAAACGCTTCTGGTATATATGTAAATAGCAGCATTCTCTAGATTTAGCTTTCACACAGGCAACATTGTTGAATGAACTTTTATCATGGTGGCTGATAATTGTCAGTATAAATGGAACATCTTTAGGAGCACTAATACTGAAACATACTGAACACAGTAATTTAACTAATTATGGGTAAAGGATTATTTCAAAAGAGTGGATCTGTTTGTGAAAAAAAATCATAAACAGATGAGGACAGTGCTCTGGTCCTATCCAGCTTATCCAACAGGCTTTTAAATGTCCACTCTTTCCCTGGGAAGGATCCTCTGATTTACGATCTGGTGAATGATGATATGTGATGATGAGATGTGTCAGTGACCAGATAATTTACAGACCTAAATCTGACCACCCGACGTGGGTTTGTTTACACTGGTCAAGTTAATGCCTCTGAACGTGGGCATTTCAATAACAGTCCAAAGCGCAGCCCGGAGGCCATGATTTGGTGTGGCCCACGACCGCAATTTCAAAATGATGCAAAATTGACCCTTCAGCACAGGTGGTTGATGCAGATGGACATTTTTTTTTATTGTAATTAAGGAAACATCTGCCTTTAATTACTTAATCCACTTGGCTAAATATGGCAAGTGTTTTTAAAGAAACAGTGACCCAAATCCTGTTTTTATTGCTGAGAATAGACAAAGATTGTTTCAGGTTTTTAAATCAAGCTCAAAAGAATTTGCAAACTGCATGCCATTCTTTTAATAAGACAAACATGCAAAACACTTTTTAAGTGTTGTATCTAAATTGATTTACTTTCTTTTCCTACCAAAAATGATTATATTACTTTATTACTGAGCAGGTAAAAGAAAATCACAAACTATTTATTTAAGGACGTGTTCCCTTTGATTAACACACCTGTTTTAAATATGATCAATTTATCCTTAGTAAATGGATATGTACCACAGGCTTTTAAGGTTGCAGTAATTAAACCTTTACTTAAGAAACCTTTTTTTTATTAAGATGACTTAATAAATTACAGACAAAATCTTTCGTTTTTATTTCCAAATGCTTGGGAAATAGTTGCTAATCAAGTGGGTGAGGATTTACACAGCAATGATCTGTTTGAAGAGTTTCAGTCAGGTTTCAGGGCTCATCATAGCACTGAAACAGCACTGGTGAAAGTCACTAATGATATTCTCCTGGCCTAAGAGAATAGACTTGTGTCTGTACTCGTACTGTTAGATCTTTGTGCTGCATTTGATCAAAATACAGTCGATCACAATATTCTCTTAGAAAGGCTGGATTGTGCTGTGGGGATCAGGGTAACAGCACTAGGCTGGTTTAAATGTAATTTATCTGACAGATTCCAGTTTATTCAAAAAAACAAAATAAATCATCTTCAAACTCCAGGGTTACTTGTGGAGCACCACAGGGTTCAGGGCTTGAGCCAATTCTCTTTACTATAAATATATGATTCCAATAAGTACAATTATCAGGCTGTATGGGATACATTTTTACTGTTATGCTGATGATACTCAGGTTTATTTATCCATAAATCCTGATGAGCCCAATCAGTAAGAAAGACTATAGGCATGTCTTCAAGACATAAAAGCATGCATGACTTTAGATTTTCTGCTTCTAAATTCAGGCAAGACAGATGTTGTAGTCTTTGGACTGGAATCTTTGAAAAAGAAACTGCTTAGTCATTCAATTAATATGGGTGGCATTTAAATAGCCTCCATAATAAAGTAAAAATCCTTGGTGTTATGTTTTAACAGGACATATTGTTTAAATCCTATATTAAACAGGTTTCTAGGGTTTGCTTCTGTCACCTATTTTGGCTTCTCTTCATTGGCTAACCTGTTAAATCCAGAACAGAATTTTTATTCTCCTTCTCACATATAAAACCCCTAATAATCTAGTTCCATCCTATGTTAGAGATCTGATTGTTCAGTATGTTCACTGGTCGTGCCTAGAGTCGTAGAATGGGAGGCAAAACCTTTAGATATCAGGCTGCTCTCTTGTGAAACCAACTCCCAGTTTTAGTCAATTTAGTCAATTTTGCATTATTTGCTGTTATTTCAGCTTTTAACTTTATGTTCTCTGTCTGTTTTTTCTCTTCCTAGAAACTATACCTGGCCTGGCTCTGTGTTTAGCTATTACACCTTCCTGGAGGGGGGCATCGTTTCAGCTACTGCTGCCAACAACTTAATGCTTTTCTTCTACAGATGATACACTTGGCCCTGTCTTTCAGTGTTTAACCCTGTCTCTCCTAGACATAGATATTGGCTGAGCTTCTACTGTGACTGACTGTATGTGCTCTCTTTCACACCCTAGACTTGAAAACTTTCTCAGAGCTTATCTGCTTAGTTGTTTTTGTTTCCTAGATGAAGTCAACGAAGAAGCTACTACTTTCTTCTATGTTTAACTTTTCTTTCACATTAAAAGTACTCTTGTACGCCTGATCAGTGCTTCTGTGTTCTTTTGTGTCTCTACTCTGTTCTCTCAAACCTCCAGTCGGTCGTGCCGGATGGCCGCTCACACTGAGCCTGGTTCTGCTGGAGGTTTCTTCCTGTTAAAGGGGCATTTTCCTTTCCACTGTCGCTACATGCTCATATAGAAGGAGTAAATGCTGCAAGTCACTGACTCGATGCAATCTGCTGGATTTTCTTAGGTAGAAAACTATTTAACCAATTTGAATATTAAACTGAATTTGACAGCATTGTTTGATAACTAGGACCAACTGGAATGTATGTACTTGACTTGGGATCTGCATGACTCGACTGAATTGACTTTGCCCAGTGCCTTGAGACGTCTTGTGTTGTAAATGTGCGCTATGTAAATAAACTGAATTGAATTAAATTATGCCTCCTGATTCTGGAATATCATCCCTCTGCATCTTCGTACAACTTCATCCTTGTCAATATTCCAAAACTGTCTTAAAACCAGTTTAAACTGCCTTACTCTGCATGATTCCTACATTCACACATTCACTTTAATAGGTTTTGCACATTTGTCTCTATGGTCACTGTGATTCCTTTTTAAATAACCTTGAGAATGTTGATTTTAATTTTTGCTCATAATGTGATTTGACCTTAAAACTCTCTAAAGGTACCTTTAAATAAAATGCATTATTTTTATTATTATTATGATTTTTTTCAGACCCAGTAATTGAGATTGAGCTGCCTGTTGTAGTAAAAAGCTCAGATGACGATTAAAAACTTGCTGTATGACTACAGCCTCTGTGTGAAAATAACCAATGACAGCATCTTAAACAAACTCCTCTTCAATCCAACAAAAGGCTTTTGGAATTTTTGGTAACATATTCCAAACGCAGGCTGGAGATTTAGCTGCAGGTTGTTCTTTTTGTTGGAGCTCTGAACTTGCCTAAAACATTGAAGGCCTGCAGCCCAAATCACACAGAGCAGCAGATTGGGACAGCTGTGGGGGTGAGACATTTTGCGGTGTTGGCATGAGTAATAACTCTGAAAACATGCCTTATGGTTTTTCTCTGATGTGAACTTTGATTTGCATAGAGCAGTTGAGATGCCTGCTTTGTGTTTACAGTTGTACACCAATTCTTTTATTTGAGTGTTGAACTCCTCTGTTTTCCTTTACTTCTGACCTGAGGCGATCAGTAAACGTTTACCCGTATTGTTAATGACGGTGAAGCAAACCTTGGGCTAAACCATTGATCAATATTACACCATGTTTTCCTATGGAGCCCTCAGGAAGATACCCTGTTGGACAGCAGAAAAACACCAAGTGACCTTTCCTTTGATAAACAGCATTTAAGGGTGGCAAGGCACGTAATCAATTTGGATAATGTTAATATATGCTGTAAAATATTGATAGGGATGATCTGCCCCCTGGGAGATGCAGCTCGTTAAAAAACATAATCCCCCGAGCATCCAGCCAGCGCCAAAAGATTAGACAGGGGTGTTTATGCTGAGGTTGACCTGCTGAATAAAAGATCAACAAAAATCTGATAAATTCTAAAATAAGAATAAATAATTTACACCGAGGCCTTTTATTTTAAAACAAGTGTGTGTTTAATAAATTTTATGTTTTATTTCATTTTTTTTTTTATTGGCATTTAATTGACAGTTTTTGTTCATAGTGTTATCATCCTCAATTTCGTTGGTGTAAATATCATCCCCAGTGTCAAAAATGTCAATAACAATATTTTATCTTACAACTCATAACCAAAAGGTTTAAGTCTGTGGTTCAGATTATGGAAAAAAGCACGGTTTTAATTTTTACATTAAAACCCAATTTCTGAGTAAAAAGCAGAATCTGTTGCTTCTGTGGCTGCTCTTGAGCAGCAGCTGTAGAGACTAGACACTGACAACACTTTTTATTTATTTTACTTATTTATTGGGGCTTCTATTCGGAGAAAAAAAATCTATCAACAAAGTATAAACCTGATAGACTGACTTAATAGATTCAATGATATGCACTTACGTTGCAATTACATTTGACCAAGTCACCAAAAAATCTGAATAAAAGCACATTAGTTGAATAAACCTGAGTTAACCTGACTCAGTCTGACAAGTTTTAGTTACGACCACCCCTATCCCCTTGTTGAGGCAGTGCATTATGGGAAGGTAAGGTCGCATTGCTGCCTTCCCTCTATTCTGCTTTGCTGCAGACCAGTTAGGTATGAAGAATGGATGGTCTCCATTTTTAGCCTTGGGGGATTGTGAAGCAAAAATCCATTCAAGAATTTGCAGGACCTTCACAAGGAGTGAACTGAGGCTGGAGGGAGTGCATCAAGAGCCACTACACATGGGCCACAAGCATGTCACCTGGGCTAAGGAGAAAAGAAATGGATTATTGCTCAATGGTCCTGGGGCGCGGTGCTGGTGGTGACATAGGGGTTAAGCATGCGACCCATATACAGAGACTTTAGTCCTTGACATGGCTGTCCCAGGTTCAAGTCCTGGCCCCCGGTGACATTTGTTCAGAAAGATACCTAAAAATAAGGGCCACTAGTGCCATAAAAATGATCCAAAGTCCTCTTTCAAATGAAAATAAAGTCAGTCAGTCATTTTCTACCGCTTATTCCATAGTGGGTCGCGGGGGAGCTGGTGCCTATCTCCAGCAGTTTATGGGCGAGAGGCGGGGTACACCCTGGACAGGTCGCCAGTCCATCGCAGGGCAACACACAAACAACCATGCACACACTCATTCATACACCTAAGGGCAATTTAGAGTGACCAATTAACCTAACAGGCATGTCTTTGGACTGTGGGAGGAAGCCAGAGTAACCGGTGAGAACCCACACAGGGAGAACATGCAAACTCCATGCAGAAAGACCCCTGGCTGGGAATCGAACCCAGGACCTTCTTGCTGCAAGGCAACAGTGCTACCAACTGCGCCCAAAGTAAAGTTTGCATTTTATTTTAAAATCAAGGTCCCCAGAGTCGGGAGGAAGAGTAGTACGGAGTCACAAAATCCTGCCATGTGCCATGTCATCTGCTGGTGTTGGTCCACTGGGTTGCCTGAAGTCCACAGTCAATGTAGCCCTCTACCAGAGGACTTCATGCTTGTTTCTGCAGTCTATTTCATTTCCCAGCATGACTTGGCACCTGCCCACACTGCCAAAGGCACCGAAAGCTGGTCTGATGACTATAGTGTTACTGTGCTTGACTGCCGGCAAACTGGCCTGACCTGAACCCCATAGAGAAACAATGGAGTAATGTCAAGAAAATGGAGATGACCTCAAAGCAGCTATCAAAGCAACCTGGGCTTCCATTAGACCTTAGCAGAACCACAGGCTGTTCTCCTCCATGCCACGCTGCACTTATGCAGTAATTCATGCAAATGTTTTGAGTGCATTATAATGAACAGACTTTTCAGAATCCTGACATTTCTGTTTAAAATATCCTCCTTTTTATCTTATCTAATATTCTTATTTTCTGAGATACAAAATTTGGGGTTTTCATTATTTGCAAGCCATAATCATCAAAATAAAGGCTTCAAATATTACTATGCATGTGTAATGAATTTATATAACTTTCACTTTCTGAAATGAGTGACAAAAAATAGATTTTTTTCACAATGTAAAATTTTTTTGATATTTACCTGTATTTAACAAGGTTTGTTAAAAAGAAAAAAAAATTGTTAGTTTTCAGGATCAAGTTAACAAAACAAGGCAACAAGTCTCCTTCAAAACTAAACTGAACTTCAACAGGCTGTGCACATCCTCTTGTTTTATTTAGAAGTTGTTGAAGGGAGATTTCTGAAAATTGAAAAAAAAACAACAACAAAAAAAAAACAAAGCTTTCTAAGTAAGACAAAATGAAGGCATCTATTTAACTGCAAAATTAATCTAAAGAAGCTGTTTTTTAGGCTTTACATATTTGCCCCACTTATTCCAGAGTTTAATAAAGGCATTTTTCACAAAATCTAAAACCTTTCTTGGCATCTAGAATATTGTATAAAGTTACAAGATAACTGTGATGATATCAAGACTTTCTCCTTGTGAGACACAACCCATCTGGTTGTTGTTTATGAGCCATGACAGAATGCTTTCCAGGCTTTTAGCAAGAATGGCTGCATAAAATCTATGGGTTCAGCACTAAATATTCACTTCAATATGTCTTTTTCATTTGTCTTTTATGGACAATTGAGGTGACTGTTTTGCTTCATGGGGTTTGCATTGCAAGTCCAACAAGACAATAAGAATCAAGACGGCTACGAGCCATCAGCTGGGTGACTTATTTGCTGCTAACCTGGAGATGGTGCTGTTGCTACTTCAGCTGGTGTTTTTTTTTCTTTAATTGTGTTTCATCTAACTGTAGGTATGACATGGTAATTCAGAAGCTCACATATTTGCTGCTTATTTTACTTTTCCAATAAGTATGATTGCATTAATAAAGGCTTTTACCATGTTTATAGCAGTTTTTGTTGCACAGTTTTATGATACATCTTCCTATTTAATGACTTATTTGTTTATTTTTTTTATTTACAGTTTTAACCATAGATTAATGCAATATAACATTTTCTTGTGTATTATGAATGTCAGCTATAAAAGATTTTCTCGTACTCGTACTCGTACTCGTACTCGTACTCGTCGTCTTCCGCTTATCCGGAACTGGGTCGCGGGGGGCAGCAGACTTCACACAAGAGACACCACCCAGACGTGCCCTCTCGCCTCAGACACCTCCTTACCGCTCCTCCGGGGGGAGCCCAAGGCGTCCCCAGCCAGCCTGGGACGTCTGTCGATCTCCCGCTTCATTCTTCCCTCACTCGTGAACACAGGACCCCGAGATACTTGAACTCCTCCACTTGAGGCAGGAACTCCCCTCCAACCTGAAGAAGGCACAGCCACCCTTTTCCGGTCGAGTACCATGGGGCCTCTGACTTGGAGGAGCTGATCTTCATTCCCCCAGCCCGCTTCACACTTGGCTGCGCGAACCCGCCCCAGCGCATGCTGTAGGTCTTGGCTAGAGGGGGCCAGCAGGACCACGTCATCTGCAAAAAAGAAGAGACGAAATTCCACTGGTCCCCCACCAGACCCCCTCCGGCCTTGGCTGTGTCTAGAAATCCTGTCCATAAAAAGTTATGAACAGGACCGGTGACAAAGGGCAGCCCTGCCGGAGTCCAACATGCACCGGGAACAGGTTCCTCATCTTGGTGCCGGCGAACTCCCCTAGGCAATGCGGACCAACTCCTGCTCCGCTCGTAAAGGGACCGGATGGGCCCTTAATAAAGGGCCCCCGATTCCATACTCCTGGAGCACCCTCCACAAGGCATCACGAGGGACACAGTCGAATGCCTTCTCCAGGTCCACAAAACACATGTGAACCGTTGGGCAAAAACTCCCCCATGAGCCCTCGAGTACCCTGTAGAGGGTATAGAGCTGGTCCCAGTGTTCCACGGCCGGGACCGAAGAAAACCACACTGCTCCTCCTGAAGCCGAGGTTCGACTATCGGCTGGACTCTCCTCTCCAATACCCCTGGTGTAGGCCTTACCAGGGAGGCTGAGGAAGTGTGATCCCCTCTGTAGTTTTGGACCAAACACACCCTCCGGTCCCCCTTCTTATGAAGGGGAGACCACCACCCCGGTCTGCCAGTCCAGAGGTACTGTCCCCGACCGCCATGCAATGTTGAAGAGGCGTGTCAACCATGACAGCCCCCACACACATCTCCCAGAGATTTGAGGTACTCAGGGCGGATCTCATCCCCAACCGCACCGACGTGCCTTGTCACCGAACGCTTTCACCTGGGTGATCGAAAGCATGTACAACCAACGCTACGAGTCCCCAGCCTCTGTTTGCCACCAGGGAATGCGTGATGGCAGGATTGAGGAGATCCTCGAAGTACTCCTTCCACCGCCCAATAATGTCCCCAGTCGAGGTCAGCAGCCTCCCACCCCCCACTAGAAACAGTGTTGCGAAGCACTGCTTCCCCCTCCTGAGGCGCCGTGGACGGTTTGCCAGAATCGCTTCGAGGCCGACCGGTAGTCCTTCTCCATGGCCTCACCGAACACCTCCCAGGCCCGAGTTTTTGCCTCTGCCACAGCTCGGGCCGCTGCCACAGCCCGGGTCTGCAGTGCCTGAGCACTGCAGACCTTACGGCCGCAGCTACGGGCAGCAGCATCAACGATAGATGCGGAGAACATGGTCCACTCGGACTCTATGTCTCCAACATCCCCCGGAATCTGGTCAAAGCTCTCCCGGAGGTGGGAGTTGAATACATCCCTGGCCGAGGGCTCCGCCAGGCATTCCCAGCAGACCCTCACTATGCGCTTGGGCCTGCCAAGTCTGTCCGGCTTTCTCCTCCTCCAGCGGATCCAACTCACCACCAGGTGGTGATCAGTGGACAGCTCAGCCCGTCTCTTCACCCGAGTGTCCAAAACATGCGGCCGAAGGTCTGATGATATGACAACAAAGTCGATCATTGACCTCCTGCCTTGGGTGTCCTGGTGCCAAGTGCACTGATGAACACCCTTATGCTTGAACATGGTGTTCATTATGGACAATCCGTGACTAGCACAGAAGTCCAATAACAAAACACCACTCGGATTCAGATGGGGGAGGCCATTCCTCCCGATCACGCCTCTCCAGGTGTCACTGTCGTTTCCCACGTGGCCGCTGGAGTCCCCCAGCAGAATAATGGAGTCCCCGGGAGGGGCACTATCCAGCACCCCCGACAGGGACACCAAGAAGGCCGGGTACTCCGCACTACCGCTCGGCCCGTAGGCCGAAACGACAGTCAGAGACCTATCCCCGACCCGAAGGCGCAGGGATGCGACCCTCTCATCCACCGGGGTAAACCCCAACACTAGACGGCTGAGCTGGGGGGCAACAAGCAAACCCACCCCAGCCCGCCGCCTCTCCCCGTGGGCCACTCCAGAGTAGAAAAGATTCCAGCCCCTCTCAAGGAGATGGGTTCCAGAGAATAGTTGGAGGCGAGCCCAACTATTTCTAGTCGATATCTCTCGACCTCCCGCACAAGCTCAGGCTCCTTCCCCCCCAGTGAGATAACATTCCACGTCCCTAGAGCCAGCCTAAGCATCCGGGGATCGGGTTGCTGAGGTCTCCACCTTCGTCCGCCACCCAATCCTCTTTGCACCGGTCCCTCACGGTTCCCCCTGCAGGTGGTGGGCCCACTGGGGGATGGCCTCGCGTCTC
Organism: Crenichthys baileyi; assembly: GCA_036173005.1. Lineage (NCBI taxonomy): Eukaryota > Metazoa > Chordata > Actinopteri > Cyprinodontiformes > Goodeidae > Crenichthys > Crenichthys baileyi. The sequence continues at coordinate 6,473 of JAHHUM010001348.1, read as the reverse complement.
TCGTCCAGGCTTGGCCCGGCCGGGTCCCGCGAGGAGCAACCCGGACACCAGGCGCTCTCCGACGAGTCCCGACCCCAGGCCTGGCTCCAGGGTGGGACCCCGGCTCCGCCGTACCGGGCGACGTCACGTGCCTCGATTTAGTGGTCCTCATGAAGGATTCTTGAACCGCTCTTTGTCTGACCCATCACCTAGAGCCTGTTTGCCATGGGAGACCCTACCAGGGGCATTTAAGCCCCAGACAACATAGCCTCTAGGATCATTTGAACACTCAAACCCCTCCACCACGTTAAGGTGGTGGTTCAAGGAGGGGTATAAAAGATTTTCATGATGTTGCAATATATTAAGAGAGACATGTTTCCAAACTGGTCTAGCTGGTTTCTTTAAAGCACCGATGGACAATGAATGCAACCAACATCATAATACACACCCTAAGAGGCAGCCATTGTTCTATTAAATTTCTAAAATAATGTGAGAAATTGCCCGTGCATGAGCGTAAGAAGAGAGCACGTAATATTTTCCATGACGACAGTGAGGGAATCCTGTGGTGCAGCTCTGACGGCAAACCTTACTTTTGTCATCAGAGGTTTAATCCGTCGAAGAATAGTTTTACTTCTGCACAGCTCTGGTCATACAGACAAAGGGGATGTTTTTTCCACATCAGTTCAGCAAGAAAGTCAGTTCAGATGCCTTAAATAATAAAACAAACTACTGCATTATTTCTTCTTTTATTAGTTTATTCCATTTAGCACAATAAAAATTAAACTACTCTCAGGGCAGAATGTTTAAAGAGCCTATGTAAAGCTTCCACCCAAATTAAATAATTTAAAGAAAATGTTAACAATTAAAACAATATCAAATAATAAAAAACAATGCCTAACCTTTTTTCATATCAAGCTGTCAATACATATCGTATGCAAAATAAATCTGAAAAACAACAGCAAACAATAAAAATAAGCTGGTAAATTGTACCAATGTACAATTTAATTTCCTTTATAAATACAGCTGTGAAGGCAATGCTGTTAATCAGAGAAGCAGCCAAGACACCCATTGTGTCTCTGGACGATCTGCAGAGACCTTAGCTAAAGTGAAGCAATCTGTTGAGAACTATTAGTTGTTCACTCCACAAATCTGGCCTTTATGGTCCTTATGATTGTTTAATAGTTCAAAAGACACCATTTGAAGTCCCTTCTGCTCTTGTCAAATTGGTCTACATGCAAGACATACGGTAGGGTGAAAAACAAACATGGGCTGCATGGTGGAGCAGTTGGCAGCATTGTTGCCTTGCAGCAAGAAGGTCATGGGTTTGACTCCCAGCCGGGGATCTTTCTGCATGGAGATAGGCACCAGCTCCCCTGCGACCCACTATGAAAGAAGCAGGTATAGAAAATGGATGGATGGAAAACCAACATTCTGAACACATTATCCTCTTGGAAAAACATGATGGTGGCAGCATCATGCTGTGGGATGCTTTTCTTCAGCCGGGGGAGGGAAGCAGACCTAAAGGAAAGATTGATTGATCTAAAGAGCAATTCTGAAAGAAAATCTGTTAGAGCAGTCCTTTAGCTCCGGTGTCCTGCAACCTTTAGATGTGTTTCTGCTTCATCAAACCTAAATCAAATAATTAGGCGGTTGGCAGAACACTAGGCTTTAGGGTAATGGCTGAAAACTTAAGAATGCCTCACTTTTGTGATTTTCATTTGAGAAAAGAAAATATTAAAAACCATTTATCATTTGCCTTCCACTTTGTGCTGGTCATGAAATCACGATAAAACACATTGAATTGTGTGGTTGTAATGCGACAAAACATGCAAAAGTTTTATAATGCATCCAGGTCCACATTGGCCGCACTAATTTACTGAAAGAGATTTTTTATCTGCCTTTAAGCTTTGTGAATGAGCTGACTCTGACTTGTAAAGTGGTTGAGGACCACTTCGTGTAAAACCTGCCACTAACAGCCTCACACACCTCAACCTGATTTCGTCTCTGTAATGACCCCACTTTTCATCCTCATTCTGTACATGCTGTTACAGGACAGATCTGACTGCGTTGGCCTCAGATCATAGATGGCTGACAATTACAACTCCCATTGTGCTTCATACAGTCTTTTGATAATTATAGCCACCCCCCATCCCTCACCCCCTCCCCCTACTCTGTCCCAACTTCCCAGCTGTCTTCTGCCCCTTAATCACAGCAGAATAAGATTTAGAGAGGAGGTAAACACGCTGGTTTTATGATTGGGCCCCTTCTTACCGCGTGGCCTGTATAATTGAAAAGCCCTCTGTGACTATTTTAAGGCACTAGTGGGAACACGCTCCCATGTGTGTGCTATGGCTGGGAATAGGGCTCTTGCTTTTTTCTTCATGTGTTCACTGATTGAGTAAAGCATCTCTTGTTTTTCTCTTCCATAATCACCATAACGTGTTAAATTCATAGAAAAGAAAACAAGAATTGCGAAGGGATCTCATTGAAAACTCTCATTGCCACCATCCTCATTTTGCAATCTGTCATTATTTTTTTAGTTGAATAACAATGAGTCTCATAATGAAGAGAGGAAAGGAACCTGTGCTGTTTTCGAGCAGGTTTTTACCCACACCATCTGCTCTTCACACCGCTCTGCAATCCCCGACCACCGACATACCGCAAACCAAAATTAACGCTGTTTCACTGTGAGTAAAAAGTTTAAACAAACAGAAATATCACCAGTCAGCGTCTTCTCTCTCTCAGCAACTGAGTCAGCCATAACAGACTCTGTTTGGCTGAGATTATAAACTCTTATTTTGGACATTGTTTGCATGGATAAAGTGGTGCCTTGGGCGTCATGATAATAACCGATTCCTTTAAGAGTTTAGAATTAAAACCTCTGTACAGACAGAAATTAAAGTGTTTTTAAGTTCATCTAAACACTGACAAAAACAGATGGCAAATACCACCTACCAATAGGAAAAGGAGTTTTTGTCATCCACTGACACCTACAATTTATACCCACACACAGAGCAGAGCAGTGAGGCAAGCCGCTAGTCTCAAATAAGTGTGTTGAGGGGCTCTTGATGGTGTCAAGAAAATAAAACTACTTGAACAGTACATAGTGTTAATTTATTGTGAACTGTTTCCCAGATTTTGTGACAAAAGCATTGAAGGTGGAGAATTTTCAGTATAGATGTTGGAAGATTTGTAAAATTAATATTAACTTGCAAAACTGGTCCGAAAACATTAAAAACAGAAAATATCTGTAACACTGGAAAGTTGAAAAGCTTTAAGCTTTTCTAGGTCCACTATGGTATAAACCAAGCTGGCAAAAAAAATTAGCTGTAGCTTCAAATTACTGTACCAATTTAACACCAGTATGAATGACTCAGATGGCTCTGTGAAACCACAACAGTGAGGAGCAAAAACATGGTCGGTGTGTTGCTTTGTAGTGTGTTGTATTTCTATACTCTTAAAGGTGACATCTAAAATTGTGGAAGTCCGTTCTTCTTAAACCCTGGTTTTTACTGTTCCAAAAAAATTTCAGCCAATCAGCTATGAGTCTTCAACTCGCTGTTTTTGTCCCATGAAACCAGCTTTAGTGCTGAATAGGTGAAGTGATAGCGCCAGCTGTTTCAGTTTCCACTGGTGGAGATTCTATCAAATGTGCTCAAAAAGTATAAGGAGAAAATACATCATTGCTAAGACATCTATTGGTTTCTGAATGTCAAACCAAAAGACATGAACCAATTCAAGCGTTTTGTTGATGCATAGAACAAAACTGAAGTGAGAATTTTTGGACCAAAGAAGGAGGGATCAAGAATCAGCACCCAGCTTCAATTACTACAGCTAAAAACCACTGATCAGGCCCAAAATTTGGGTGTAGTGATGGACTCAGACCTAAACTTTCAGAATCTTGAGAAACTCTTCCATGTGTTTATCTTTAGTCAAATTGATTACTGCAATAGTGTCTTCACAGAAAAAAAAGTCAAGTCAAAATGCTGCTGCCCCCGTCCTTACCAAAACTAAGAAAGTAGAGCACATTACCCCAGTTTTGAAGTCCTAATCCTGGCTCCATGTACCCCAGAGAATAGACTTTAAAACACTCATGCTAGTTTATAAACCACTGAATGGCTTAGCACCAAAATACATTCAGAAAACTGTAAAAATGTTGAATCCCTGGGTTTTTTTAAGTCAAGGTTAAAAACCCATTTGTGTAGAGTTGCCTTGGACTGCTCTATTTAAACTAATCACTAAAACATCACTAATTTCAGTCTGTAGCCCTCCTTTCCTTTCCTTTCCTTTCGTTTCGTTTCGTTTCGTTTCGTTTCGTTTCATTTCGTTTCCTTTCCTTTCCTTTCCTTTCCTTTCCTTTCCTTTCCTTTCCTTTCCTTTATTGTGCCACTACAGTGTACCTTTTTAATGTACTTTTCTTTTCTTATGTTGTCGTCATGTAAAGCACTTTATATTGTCTAACCAAACCTGACTTTTAAGATTCTTGTTTATGCTAAATACAGGACATACAGTTGAAAAAAGATGTCTTCAGACACAGAATAAAATGACAATATTTGTTTTTCACTGTCTGACATAAATTAGACTAAACTTTTCCTGTTTTAGGTAAATTAGGATTACTAAAGTTATTTCTGTTTGCTAAGTGCCAGAATAATAAGGGAGATGATTTTTATTGCTTTCTTAAGATCCAGAGGTTTGGCACAAGGTGCCGGTATGAACAGCATGGGAATACCTACCCATCATACTGTTTAGAGAGGGAGATGTCTTTGTTGATGTGAAATGTGCACATCAATTCCAGAACAAAAGCAAAAGATATTGTAAAGATGCGGGCTGAAGCTAGTAAAAAAGTGCTATTATAAGTCAAATGATTTGCCAAAAGATGACTTAGTGAGGAAGAAGCAACATATGAAGCCAGATTACATTTTGCAATTGCATTAGGGGACAAACAGTATAACTTTTTGCAGAAGTTGAAGTGTTTCATCATAATGACCATCGTTACATCTAGGGGAAAAAAAGTGGGAGCTTGCATCATTCCAGCCCTTAAGTACGGATGGCGGAAGCATCATGTAATGTAGCAATTTTGCTGCAGGAGGGACTGGTGCACTTCACACCATTGATTGAAAAATGAGGAAGAACATTATGTGAAAACATTTGACCCAAGTCATGAAGTTTAAAAGGCAATTCAACCAAACACTAAAGAAATTTTATAAACTTCTGTGTTTAAAGGAAGCTAAAAAAACATTTAGCAAATAGGAATGATTTTGGTAATCCCAACTGCCCTGCCACAGGGTGGCAAAAAAAGAGAGAGTCAGAAAAAATTGTTATACAACTTTTTCAGGTTTCAACTACTGAATCAACCAATTGTTGTGCAACATCTCCCTTAACTAAAACTACAAACCAAACATTTTTTTTCTCATAAATTCTCATAAGAAAAGAAAAAAAAACTAATAAGGCTTATGGGTTAGGGGTTAGGGTTAAGGTGTTAACTGCATTAAACTATGGTGAAATATGGTTTGATTTCTGCCCCTTTGACTAACTTGAAGAGGTTGTTACTATACTTCAGTGTATATTGTCCCTTGGCAATGCATCATACATTCACTGTGTTACAGTTGTTAAATGGCATCTGGAGCTAAAAGCAGTGTTAAGCATTTTCTTTCCCTATTATTTGTAAGCAGCTATCACACTGACTTTGATGCAGTTCAGTATGGTTTAGGTTATAAATAGTGGTGATTCCTGTTTTTTTAACCTTGTCATTTGGCATATGAAACCTATGAAGCTATGAATTGCATGTAATACATACCTTCTTGGTAGATTTTGGGACTTTTACATCATATTTCATTTCATTAATTTCTCTGTCACAGCAAGCATATACTAGTTTGAATTAAAGTTGTTAAAACTGAATGTCTGTTAATCAAAGAGTTAATATTTTCCAGCATCTACGCATTTTTACATATTTTAAGTCTTAGAATTTGAAATGATAGATCTGTCAGGATCTGCCATTTTGGGTTTTTTGTTCATTTATTACTTTCTAGATTCTTGTGTTCATATATTGGTTTATTTTCCGTTTAGGTCAGAGTTTCATCAGGTTTTGTTAAGTTATTTCCTTTATGCTTCGTCCCATGCCCTGCCCTTTCCTCTGCTCTTTGTATATTAGAACATTCGTTCAGTCTCCCCGCAGCCTGTTTCCCAACCTGGTATGTTTCCCTGTTACCTGTTCCCCGTTTCTTGGTTCATACTCCCGTCCCTCAGTATATTAGCTTGGGTTTTTGTTGTTTTTTGTTGGTTTTTGTTACTCCCCTTTTTATTCTTAGTTCCTCCTAGGGGTTTTTTTTCTGTTTCCCCCCTAACTTTAGCTATTGGGAAGACCTCTGCCCGAATGCCCGTTTGTCTGTGTGCAATTAATTAAACCTCAAATTTGCACCTCGGACCCCCGCCCCTGTTCTGCGCTCTGGTCCTACTCCAAACCCCTTTCCTTTACAAGATCAGGGGTTCATTTA
>JAHHUM010001347.1:60497-93175 GCA_036173005.1 Crenichthys baileyi | reverse complement strand
AATTTGGGCTTTTTTAGCTGAACGTCCAAACTGGATGCACACTCTCTCAGATCCTTACGGTTCTTGTTAGACATGTTATAAAGAGAATATACACTATATTACCAAAAGTATTTGTCTGTATACTTTAACATGTACATGAAGCTTAATAATATCATCTTCTTAATCTATGAGGGCCAGTTTGTTGATGGAGCCAAGCTGCCAGCAACAGCAACTTTAACTATTCTGTGAAAATCGTCCACAAGCTTTAGGAATGTGTTCACAGTTAGACGAGGAAACCAGAGCTGCAGCCTCTGCTCTGATTTATCCCAAAGGTGTTCAAGAAGGTTGAGGTCAGGACTCTGTGCAGGCCCACCACGTTTCTTCACACCAAACTTTATACAACTGCAGGCATGGAAGTGATTGGAACACCCGTATTCATTGATTGGGTGCTGTGACCCAGTACTTCTGGCAATATAGTGTAGCTTTTCCAACAGTATTTTAAAATGCTTGACTGACCCCATCTCTTTCACTGTACCATTTATCACAAGTTCAAGTATATGGGCTAAGCAGTGCCACACAGTAATATTAGGGAAAATAACCTGCCGTCACATGTAAGTCCAATGAGAGTTTTAGATAAAAGCTCCTTGGTCTAATGCACGCGCTCCATGCAGACAATAAATCACAGACAGTGTCTTCTGCAGATAAATTATCTAGTTCAACCAGTAAATATGCTACTTGGTTTGTTCATATCTGGTAGATGTATATAAGTGCGCTTTTCTTATTTAAACTTGTGGACTCGTCCAGCAAGAGGCCACTTTTTTAAGCACTTTGCATAATTTAATTACAGTGTTTTCATTTCTACTGAAATGTGTTTTTATATCTTTGCACATGTAACGGGTCAACTGTGGCGTTGGTGGCAGGAGTTCGTCTTGTAACCGGTGGGTCTGTCTCAGTCGTTGTGTCCTTTGGCAAGACACCTCACCTGCCTTGCCTACTGATGGCAGCCTTACTTCTGTCAGTGTGCCCCAGGGCAGCTGTGGCTACAATGTAGCTTACCACTCTGAGTGTGTGAATTTGTGTATGAATGGGTGGATGATTAAATGTAGTATGAAGCGTTTTGAGGTCTCTGGGGACTTGATAAAGTGCTATACAAGTACAAGCCATTTACCATTTACCATTAGAATGCAGTATTCTACCCATATCAAATCTGTTTAACTCCTGACAATCAACTTTACTTTCACATCCATGCGCCGGCCTGTTGCATTTAGCCTCTTTACATGCAGTGCGAAAGATCTGACTGGTTGTGACTATGTGTTCAGACTGTTCACTGATTACAGCCTGTCCCAAAGTGTCTTCTTCAGATTTTTCATGCATGTTTTTTGATGCTAAGTCACTCCTGGTCTGAGCATGTTCAAATATTTTTTATGAAGTGCACGTTGCTGTTTTGTTATGTCAGAAGCAGATGAAGTTATTAAACAGGACACCCATTCTTCAGCCAGTTTCATTCTACCAGCCTTCTTTGGTCCTAAAGTTCCAACTGCCCTGCATGTAGAGCAAACCAAACTAAATTTTTCCATTACAAGCCATGAATAGTAGGTCTGCTTAGCCTCGGACTGGGCACCTGTCCAGATTGTTGGGCATTCCTCATTTGACGGTTCCAGCCTGTCTCTTCTCCGCTGTATTCACTCTCCTGCTTGTTGTTATCGTCTTCCACATGCGAAACCCTCAGGCTGGCTGTGGATTCTTGCCCCGGAACGACATCCTTGTTAGCTTGGCACTCATCCACACTTGCACCTGGTCCAGTAGTATCTCCATTGCAACAGCCTTCATGTGTTTTAATTGTCGGTTGTTTAGCTGTTCAATGAGAAGCCTTTTTTGTAAAAAATCAAAGGAAATTAGACTGTCTTTTCAATATTTTGATGCCTGTTATTTTGAGAAATTGGTGCTGTTGGTTAGATACGTGATGTACATAATGTGATTACTCATCAAACAACAAGATTTATATATATTAAGCGGAGCATTGTAGAGAAACCTGTAATGCTCCACTAATGAAAGTAAATCTGTTGGGCTTCTTCTTGGCACTCAGGCAACAATTCTGAGTGCTACTAGACTGAACAGGACACATATGGGACAGTATGCATACTGCAAAGTCCTGTAGGTTTGCTACAGGTTTTAGCTATTATTTAAATACCATGCATCCAGGCTCTCTGTGCCTGTAATATATGTGGCTATACCTGTTGTTTAATAGAGCATTACAATTGTTAGAAGGTAAAGAAGTGGTAATTTGCTAAGTCAAACACATTTTTTTATAAAATCTTGTTGAGATTGAAATTTAAATCAAATTATTTTTCCAGTTGCTAGATAGCCTATTTATTATTTGGGGTACATGTTTCCTAGGAACCCAAAGCAGAAAGACAGTAAAAGTTTTTATTTATCTTTTTATTTGTCTCATGTCATATTGTTATTGTTATATTTTTCAATAGTATTGCATATTGCATGTTTTTCTGATATTCCTGCAGTTCCTTGATATGAGTACAAGCTTCTAAATGACAGTAACACTACCCTTTGTCTTCCGTTTATTAACAACAAGTGTATTTCTAATTTCTGAACAATATTTCCCCATTGCAGCAAATTTCTTTCTGATATATCTTGGCTCCTCAGTGGCACATTTTGTGAGGTCACAGATCTTCAGCCGACACCCTGCCACCTGGCCAAATGTCAGAATGGCGCCGCCTGTGACGACAAGTTGGGGACTGCAATCTGTCAGTGTCTGCCCGGATTTGAGGGCCAGAGTTGTGAGAAGCTGGTCAGCGTTAACTTTGTCGACAGAGATTCTTATGTCCAACTTCAAGATGTGAAAAACTGGCCTCAGTCTAACATCACATTGCAGGTAAGATCAAGCCTGTGTCTGGAGACACAACACTTTAAATACCAAGCATATATTGGTGTGTCTGTTTTTGGCTGCTTCAGGTGTCAACTGCAGAAGATAACGGCATCTTACTCTATAATGGAGACCATGAGCCAATCGCTGTAGAGCTCCATCAGGGCCGTGTAAGAGTCACCTATGACCCTGGGAACCAGCCTGCCTCTGCTATTTACAGGTAGATACATGTAACACACAGACAGATGCAAGAATCCAATCCTGAGCAACCAATTACAGGAGTTGACACTGTTAGTTTCTAAACCTAAAACTAAAATAAAGTATAGCACAAAGTTGGCTTTTAGTCTGCACTCCCAGTATGCTGGCTGTTACTGAGGGTTGGTGATTTGAACTGCTCGTTATCTCATCGTCCTTCAGCTAAACCCTGAATACCCACCTTCTCCTTTTGGCCAGGTCGGTATCATACATGCTGCCCTGCTGCAATGGCATTTTTTTTGAAAATACATTTCCAAGGAAAACAAACGTTCTTTGGATGAAGATGCTGGAGAAATTAACCAGCTATTTACTTTACCTTAGGCCGGTTCTTCAGAAGTCCTGCTGTAATTTCATTCCTATTAGGCAGTGTTAAACATACTGAGTAAACAGTGTGCTTATTTGAGGCTTATCTGCTGTAGGGTCACAGATTAGGCCTGTGGCAAAACCCAGTGTTTAATTACAATGACTGATGTTTGTAATTAAAGCTCATTACTTTAATTCATTTAGATGAGATAAACTGATCATCAATTTGATTTCATGCAGGACTGCATACTGCTATTGGCTTGTCTTCTGTATCAATCAGCGAAGGCTTTAAATCGAAACAACTACTGGATATGAAATCAAGAATGACCAATTTAAAGGTTTACTGCAGGCATTTTGCTTCTGTAGAAATCACAGAATGTAGTTCTAGAAACATAACATTAGAAAAAACGAACATTAAAAAGAATGCTAAATCTGAGATTAATCTCTCCTGTTGTATTAGCATCCTAAAATAGTTATTATTTTTCAATTAAAAATATTAACTATTGGAAACTAGATTTTCCTTCAGCCTGCACTAAAAAGTGATTTGCAGACAGTCCTCTGAAAATTAGCTCTCTAAGCAACACATTTAGATCATCTTTCTGAGAAACAAAACATTGTTCTCTGAATCTCAGCTTACTCCTGAACTAATGTTTGCAGTGTGTTGGGTAAAGAGTGTATGTTTACTCAAGAATAGAAATGAGCTGATCAGAAAGTTATAGTTGATTTCCCAGATTTTTGTATGTGTCTAGCTTCATTAGCCTTGAGACGACATGTGTTGTGAATTGGCGTTATATAAATAAAACTGAATTGAATTGAATCAGTTTTGTATATTAGTAACAGAGTTGACATCGAGTCGTGCGTGTGTGTGAATAGTTGCTGTAAAAGATGATGTTACTAATTTAAAACATTTATAGCATCTTATAATAGCAATAGGTTGGCAAGAATGGCTAGTATTGCCGCAGCAGTCTATGTACTCCCTGGAGAATGTAGATCCGTACCTTAATTTAATGCCAAACCCATCATGCTCCTTGACAGACCAAAGTTGTTATCACAACCTGGTAGAGCTATAGTATAGTGCAGTCACTAACTGGAAAACAAATGCTTTTTGTGTGGCCTATCAGGGTTCAGGCCAGTCAGGCTGAAAATCAGCTAATTCCAGTCAACCATTATAAAGACTTTAAAATAGATTCACTTTTTATTGAAGTAGCTTAATCTTACACTATAAATGTTTGAAAATTATAATCTTTCATTTTTGAGTTCATTTTTTCCCTGAGGGAAAATGGCGACCACTAATTGTTTTAAACAAACTTGCTGGTGCCACACTTACAGTTTTCCTCAATTGCTAAAACACGTTTCTTGAGACCATCAATCCATTGCTCTAAACTGTAATCACAAAACACAATTTTCAAACTACATGCTGTTGTTAGATCAGACCCCTAGTCAACCAAACACCACTGAACGGTCATCACACACAACACTGAAAAAAGTAAAACACAACGATCACATCATAAAGCTTTTGAAATAATCATTATTGTGCAAAAAGAAAAACGCATTTTCAGAACAAAACTCTTGTTTAGAACTTGCATACAAAATAACAAAGACATTATAAATAAGTTGAGACACCAGTGATTTAATTAAGTTTCTCTTCTGCTACCTGTCCTCACCATTATGCATCATTGTGCAAAATGTTCGTAGTAGGTGAAAATATGTTTGCATGTTGTGTCTAACTAGCTGAAAAGTACTTGAGGTTCTACCAATTTCTATAACTGGTTTTAGGGCACTGAGCCTTAGGTTTAGGCCTTAGGTTCAGATTTTAGTGTTTTAGCAATTGAGAAAAACTGTAATTGGACCCCAAACAATTCCCATAAACTAAATGTTACTAAAGTATTTTAATGTATACTCTACTTTTCTAAACTGACCAAAATATCTACAAACCTTTATTTAATAATCAATTTTCCCTGTTTTCTTTTTGTTCTAACTATAACATAGGGTCATATTTCTCTTAGCCACTGTTCTAATGTAGTTCAGATGTGTGTTGATTTTAATGAATTATGAAATGACTTCAGGAGACTAAATACTTCCCCAAAGTTTTATATACTATAATCAGAGACATAATGAAAAGGTTTAAAGCAGCTGGAACTGTGAGAAGCAAGGCTGCATTGGTTGGGAAACAAAGAATGAATATGTGGAAATCAAGTCAAGCCTACTGTTCAGCATGGTGGAGGAACTGTGATTCTGTGGGCCCGTTTTTTTCCTCTTAAGGCCTTGGGAACTTTGTTGTAGTGTATGGCAGCCTAAACACTTTAAAATAGCAGGAGATTTTAAATAAAAACCCGGTGGACTGATAAGGTATCATCATTGGGTCTTTCAGCAGGATAATGATGCTAAACATTAACATGGGAATTGTTGACCGGACACAAAATCAACCTTCATAGCCCCTAGACCTAAGTCCTATAGAAAACCTGTGGGCTGAGCAGAAGTGAAGAGAACATTAGGGAGGACCAAGACTCTGGATGATCTATAGGGGTGTCCAAAGTGGGGGCCACTTGTTGGAATATTTTTGGGTGGCCCCCAACCGCAGCTCATGGATGCTACAGATTTGGCCCTCCAGCAAATGGAGTTATTGCAGACCGATACTTTTTAATGTTGTCATTGTTGCTGGGAATAGACTTAAATCACATTCTACACCAACAAAATAGAAAACATTTCACCCAAAAAGTGAGAAAACTGCATTTTTCAACTTTTTTAGACTTAGAATAATTTCTTTTCTACTTAGTTTCTTTAAAATATGTATTCATTTATTTATTCATCATTTATTGCTAAGCAGGTGAAAATAAAAGAATTCACCATTAAATAATTTTGTATTTTGGTTAAAAAGTTTTTCTTTCTAAGGAAACCCAGCAGATTGCATCCAGTCAGTGACTTGCAGCATTCAGTCCTCCTGGATGAGCATGTAGAGACAGTGGACAGTCGGTTGCATTGACTTTGCAGCAATCCCTCATACTGAGCATGCATGTAGCGACAGTGGAGAGGAAAAACTCCCTTTTAACAGGAAGAAACCTCCAGCAGAACCAGGCTAAGTGTGAGCGGCCATCTGCCACGACCGACTGGGGGTTAGAGAGAACAGAGCAGAGACACAAAGAGAACAAAGAAGCACTGATCCAGGAGTACTTTCTATGGGAAGAAAAGTAAAACATTGATGGTTATAGCTCCTTTAGTGGCTTCATTTAGGAGAGAAAGACAGCTAAGCAGATGAACTCTGAGCCAGTTTTCATGAAAGAGAACATACAGCTAGTCACAGTAGAAGCTCAGCCAGTAGCTATGTCTAGAAGAGACAGGGTTGAACACTGAAAGACAGGGCCAAGTGTGTCATATGTAAAAGGCTGAAGCATCTCTGGATGCTCCAATTTTAAGAAAAAGGAGAGGAATGTTAAAGATTAATTTATTGAAGGCTTCTAAAGATCTTTATCAAAGGTGCCAAAAAATGTATTGAACAGCATAAGACACACTGATAGCATTTGTAAGAGGCTATGATATTGGTGAGCATGTTCTCGTTACAGCTAAATATGGTATTTCTTTTTGATCCGCTGGAGTCCTAAGCACCCTCTCAGATGGCTATAGCATAGTGGGTGTGTAGTTTAGTTTAAGTTGGTGCATGATCTTTATTGCAGCACAGCGAAAGAATCCTGTATATTGAGAAGGGGCTGATGAAACCCACCGTCTTTGTGGTTAGATTAAAATGGCAGATGCTACCAAAGGACACTTGAGGCCACTCAATCAGGTGCTAAGTGCCAAAAGGTTCAGAAGTTTTATTGTTCAGGAGGAAGTTACATGTCCAGCTGGTGCATTCACACACTCAGAAAGTCTAATTTTTAAGGATGCAGAAGAGATATTATATAAAAACAGCTTGAAAGATAAAAGCTGCTTTGTTAAATACTCTTTCGGATCAGTTCAGGATATAAACAATTGTGTTTTCATGCCCTTTAGAAAGGTTTTTTATTTAAATACAGAAATGTATCTAAATGACGACTAGAAGTGAATGTGGAGATGAATATGGGGTACAGCGATGATTCAACTCTGCCTGTGATCCCAAACAGAGACAGCCAGCTCAACAACTCAGAACACTGAAAATAAACCTACCGGCAGACCCGCCTGGCATGTTTTAGGCGCATGCCCAAAAAAATCAAGGTGGACGACTCACTGGAAGATCTCAGCAATTAAATAAATTAGAATGGCCAGAATTACAAAGAAATGCCCCCGTTTCCCCTGGGAAAAGGAGACTTCAACAGCGAGCTGCTGTAACAACAACTGATAGGAGTGAGACAGCTGGAAATAATGGAGTTCCCCTCCAAAACAGATTGTCCCCACAACAGAATGAAAACCAGGAAAATGATCCATCTTCTGAGAACAATAAAAGGCTTGAGAACTACCTTCATTCTAAACAGTCTTCTCCTAAGCTGCCAGAGAAAAAGCGCCCCACCAGACCAAGAACCCTAATAGTGGGCAAGACAGCTGTGGATGGGATTAAAAACTTCTGCAACAAGAAAAACACAGAAGTTATCATTGGTACCAGTAACGTGGTGTCCGATATCTCAGAGAATATTCTAGCAATCACAGAAAAGCGCCTGTCTCTAGAAAACCTTATTATACACTGTGGAGCCATGGATGACGTGGCTAAGAAAAAATCAGGACTGAAGGAGGAGTTCACTCGTCTTCTAAATACTGTTGGAGGTCTCAATATCAAGGTGTTTCTCTGTGGACCCTTTGCACCGATTTTCTGTGGAGATTAGGTTTTTTCGAGACTTCTGATTATTAATAAGTGTTTGAAAAAAAACATGTGCTACTACATCTGTGAACTTCATCGACAACTTTAATATTTTGGGGGGAAAAAGACAACTCTTCAAGCAAGATGATTTCTCTTTGAACAAGCCGGGAGCCAGACGTCTCACATCTAATCTCTTCTATTCAGTAAATAATCCGCCAGCAGCTTCGACCTTCAGCAGAGAACATGGAGTATCAGCAACAATGATAACGCTGCCTCCAACAGCTCCAGCAGAAAATACCGACCAGTTGGCTGAGAAAGAGAGGTCATCACAAAAAGTCTCCACGTCAAAATCCACAGGAGAGGTGGACCCCCCGTTATACCCCCTCCCCCCAGACCCCAACCCAGACCGCACAGAACTCTACCATCTCCCCACTGAACCCGCTTTTTGCTTTACTGGATTCTGATAACATGAAAGGAGCTCTTAAGATCGGGACCCAAATGGCTCTGACATCTTCTCCATTCAACACCCCCCGTGGCAGAGGCCCTGCTACTAAACTAACATCTTCCAAATGCAGCAGAGCCCCACCACCTCCCAATCTATCTCCTCCTAATCAGGACCTTCAAATCACTTCTCTGTGATACAGTCTGGGCCCCAGTGGTAACTCGATCAGGAATGAGCATGTCCAGAAAAAACTTGGGCCCCTAATAGGCGATAGTTGTAAAATCTCTGTGCTTATACATGAAGGTTAAGAGACAGTAATAAACAATCAAAAAAAGTCATAAACTGTCTGGTACAACCAGACACAGAGTAAACTAAGTGATATAAACTGGCGTTATTGAACATTAGATCTCTGTCAGGAAAATCATTTTTAATCAATGACTTCATTACTGACCACGATCTTGATGTTAAGTTTTTAACAGAAACATGGTTACATGAATTTAATGAAGCTCCCATTCTGATAGAGTCGACGCCTCCGAACTACAATTTTCTTTGTGAGAGCAGACAGCAAAGAAAAGGTGGAGGGGTGGCCACTTTGTTTAAAGATTTATTAGAGTGTAAAAAACAGGGACATATTTTGGACTTGATCATCACTAAGGGTCTAAACATTTCCAAGGTGTCTGTAACTGATGTTGCCCTATCTGACCACTTTTCTGTTATCTTTGATAGCAACATCTGCAATGGCTCAGTTAGCCAAAGAGACATTATAAGAAAACACATCTTTAAGGACGGTTTTCCTGAAACCTTTAACCAGATTTACTCTTCTACCTCCACTTTGCCCTGTAACACTGTAGATGAACTGGTAGATAACTTTCATTCTAAAATCTCGGACATCATTGATTCCAATTAAAGTGAAAGTCGTTTCTGGGAAGAAAATGTCTCCAAGAAGAAGTGCTCCACCAGTCAGAAGGGAATAAAAGGAGTGTCGAAAAGCTGAACGCAGGTGGCGAAAGACTGGACTCCAGGTTCACTATATTATCTATAAAGAGAGACTATACAGATATAACCTACAACTGAAAAATGCAAGGGAATCTTTCTTTTCTGAGATCATCAGCAAAAACATTAACAATGCTTGTGCATTATTTGCCACAGTCGACAGGTTAACAAACCCTCCTGTAACTGTAGCATCTGAACTCCACTCTACCCGGACCTGTAATGAATTTGCTAACTACTTCACTGAAAAAAACCCAAAAGATCAGAGGGGCAGTCAGCACATCCACATCAACTCCAGTTCCAATGTTGTCTCCAACCAGAACTGATTTTGACAAAATTTCCCAATTTCACCAAATAAACTACAAAAACTTAGAAGAAATCGTACACCAACTAAGCTCTTCTTCCTGCTGTCTCGATCTTTTACCCACCGTTTTCCTTAAGAAAGCTTTGCCTGTAATAACATCTGATTTAACACAAATAATAAACACGTCCCTTTTGTCAGGTGTTTTCCCCCAGGCCCTGAAAACAGCAATTATCAAACCTCTATTGAAAAAGAGCAACTTGGACAAGCTGCTACTACAGAACTACAGGCCTATATCAAACCTCCCCTTCATCAGCAAGATTATTGAAAAAGCTGTGTTTCAACAGTTAAACAACTTCCTAACAATGACCAACCGCTTTGATGTCTTCCAGGCAGGCTTCCGTGCTCACCTCAGTACAGAGACTGCTCTTGTCAAGGTGTTCAATGACATCCGTATAAATGCAGACTGTAGAAGAACCACAGTGCTGGTATTATTGGACCTTAGTGCAGCATTCGACACTGTTGATCACTCCATTTTATTAGAGCGCCTGGAAAACTGGGCGGCCTTTCTGGTACAGCACTCAATTGGTTTAAATCCTACTTGAAGGACAGGGACTTTTTTGTGTCAGTAGGTAACTTTACATCAGAGACCACAAAAAAAACATGTTGCGTTCCCCAAGGGTCCATCTTTGGGCCCCTTCTATTCAATATCTACATGCTCCCCCTAACTCAGATTTTAATAAACAACAACGTAAGTTATCATAACTATGCAGACGACACACAGCTATACGTTACGATGTCACCAGGTGACTATAAACCCATTCAAGCGCTGGGTAAATGCTTAGAAGAAATCAATGCATGGATGGGCCAAAATGTTCTTCAGCTAAATCAAAAACAAACTGAAGTAATAATCTTTGGACCAAAGGAAGAGCGTTTAAAAGTTGGCACACAGCTTCAGTTAATATAGCTAGAATCCACCAGTCAGGCTCGAAACCTGGGGGTAGTGATGGACTCAGACCTGAACCTTCAGACACATAAAGACAGTAACAAGGTCGGCCTTCTATCACCTAAAGAACATCTCCAGGATTAAAGGACTAATGTCTCATCAGGACCTTGAAAAACTAATTTATGCGTTCATCTTTAGTAGAATTGATTACTGCAACGGTATCTTCACAAGTCTGCCTAAAAAATCGATCAGACAGCTGCAGTTGATCCAGAACGCTGCTGCCCGCGTCATCGCTAGAACTAAGAAAGTGGAGCACATCAGCCCGGTTCTAAAGTCCTAACACTGGCTCCCTGTAGCTCAGAGAATAGACTTTAAAATACTTCTGTTAGTCTATAAATCACTGAATGGCTTAGCACCAAAATGCATTACAGACTTGTTGCCAGTGTATCAACTACCCAGACCTCTCAGGTCTTCTGGCTCAAATCTACTCTGCATACCCAGAACTAGAACCAAACATGGAGAAGCAGCTTTTAGTTCTTATGCTCCACTAATCTGGAATAAACTCCCAGAAAACTGTAAAAGCGCCGAAACCCTAAGTTGCTTTAAATCAAGATTAAAAACTTATTTGTTTAGATTGGCCTTTGACTGGGCCATCTAAACATTATTAGTTGCGCTTTCAGTCCAATTTTCCTTTCATTTTCTTATCAATCATTCTATTCTCTATTTTTATTTTTATTTATTTATTTATTTTTAATTACCTCTGTTGTTTGATTTTCTATATCATTGTAATGTTTTTCCTTATGTACAGCGCCTTGAGTGCATTATGGCTGAAAAGCTCTATATAAATAAACTTGACTTGACTTGGTGCAACGTGACGTTGGTGGATGGAGCGAGACATGATGTCCCAGATGTGCTCAATCGGATTCAGGTCTGGGGAACGGGCGGGCCAGTCCATAGCTTCATTGTCTTCATCTTGCAGGAACTGCTGACACACTCCAGCCACATGAGGTCTAGCATTGTCCTGCATTAGGACCAACCGCACCAGCATATGGTCTCACAAGGGGTCTGAGGATCTCATCTTGGTACCTAATGGCAGTCAGGCTACCTCTGGCGAGCACATGAAGGGCCGTGTGGACCTCCAAAGAAATGCCACCCCACACCATTACTGACCTACTGCCAAACCAGTCATGCTGAAGGATGTTGCAGGCAGCAGATCGCTCTCCACGGTGTCTCCAGACTCTGTCACGTCTGTCACATGTGCTCAGTGTGAACCTGCTTTCATCTGTGAAGAGCACAGGGCGCCAGTGGCGAATTTGCCAATCCTGATGTTCTCTGGCAAATGCCAAGCATCCTGCACGGTGTTGGCCAGTACACCACGTCTCCTGGTGTACTGGCCTGTCTCCTGGTAGCGCCTCCAGGTTCTGGACACTACGCTGACAGACACAGCAAACCTTCTTGCCACAGCTCGCATTGATGTGCCATCCTGGATGAGCTGCACTACCTGAGCCACTTGTGTGGTTGTAGAGTCCGTCTCATGCTACCACGAGTGTGAAAGAACCACCAACATTCAAAAGTGACCAAAACATCAGCCAGAAAGCATAGGTACTGAGAAGTGGTCTGTGGTCCCCACCTGCAGAACCACTCCTTTATTGAGTATGTCTTGCTAATTGCCAAAGATTTCCCCCTGTTGTCTATTCCATTTGCACAACAGCATGTGAAATTGATTGTTAATCAGTGTTGCTTCCTAAGTGGACAGTTTGATTTCACAGAAGTTTGATTTACCTGGAGTTATATTGTGTTGTTTAAGTGTTCCCTTATTTTTTTTTTTTAAGCAGTGTATAACATTTGTTCTCTTGTTCCAGAAAGTCTTTAAAATATGATTGGTTTCCAAAAGTATTGGGTGGAGATTTTTTGCAGATAAACAGTGGGATGAGGGGTCTTTTTGTCTTGATTCCAGCTTCCTCCTGTGACATGTTGATGTGACCCTGGGCATGGCATTTAACCCCACCGAGTTGTGTTTTGGTGTTTGAATGTCTGTAAAGTTCTTTGAGTGCTCGGTATGACTAAAAGGCATGATATACATTCAATTCAGTTTATTTATAGAGCAGCATTTCACATGTTGTCTGAAGGCACTTTCCAAAAAATTCATAATAATGTACCCCTTTTATTGTGCCCATTTAACTCTGTTGACATGTGGATTCTAGATATTTAAATAAATACCATCGCCCACAAGGGTCATAATTAAGGGTCTGAAATCTTCCTGTTAACAATGTACGTCTTTATAATTTGCATAATAATAATTTCTATGTTGTACATTGCAAAAATGAAACGTTACTCCTTTTTGTAGTGCGGAGACAGTGAACGATGGGCTTTTCCACACGGTTGAGCTGGTGACCTTTAATCAGATGGTGAACTTGTCTGTGGATGGAGGAGAGCCAACAACTCTGGACAGTCATGGCCGCGGCCAGCTGGTGACAGGAGAGACACCACTGTATGTGGGAGGTAGGAGTGGGTGCACGGTTTCATTCCTTAGCTCAGACAAAAGCATTTCTGTTAAAGCCATCACAGGTTTACAAGTATAGCTATTGTGGTGTGTCTGCCCAGGTATGCCTGAGGAGGTTATACCAACTTCTAGAGGGCTCTCCTCTCAGACCCTCAACACATCAGGTTTCCATGGATGCATCAGGAACCTCTACATAAACCATGAGCTGCAGGATTTTACCCGCAGCCAAATGAAACCAGGGGTAGTACCGGGCTGCCAACCCTGCCGCAAACTTTACTGCCTGCATGGCATATGCCAACCTAATAGTGCACAGGTAGAAACACACAGTAGGCCTACAATTGTGCAATTCCTCATAAATAGTAACATCATACTACGCTACATGTTAAATTGAAGCTTTTTTAAAAATTCTGGATGAAGTGAGTTAGACTTGTCCCACAGGGTCCCCAGTGTCACTGCCAGCCAGGTTGGACAGGAAAACACTGTGACCAGCCAATCACTGTAGGCCTTAGTGGAGTGGATGTTGTCACCATGGCAAATGGTATCAACCCATGTGAGGGCAACAAGTAAGTGTGGATTTTTTGGCATCAAAATGAATTTCAGATCTTCATCATCCAGAACATAGAATCTTTATCCTATTTTCAGATGTCATTAAACTGTTGTAAAATAAATGAAGTCCTGACAAGTTCATTCACTTCCAGGTGTGTAAAGGGTGAGTGCATGGTGTTGGATGCCCAAACCTATCGCTGTGAATGTGAAAAGGGATACAGAGGGACGCTGTGTAACCTTAAGGAGGAGCCTGCAGGTTCTTGCCAGAGGCTGCAGTGTCTGCATGGCCAGTGTCAAAAGACAGAGGATGGAGAGAGCTGTGTTTGTGAGCAGGGACAAACTGGAGAGAGCTGCAATATAGGTGAGACTAAGTTATGGATCAGTACCAGGAATGATGTGTAAAAACAAGGGGGGGTTAGATAATATTTATTAAAAGAAATGCTGATTTGAATGTTCTCTTGAATGAATGATTTGGCTCTGAATGCTTTCTAATTGTTACACATACAGTGCCTTGCAAGTATCCTGTTGTCATTGAACCACTGTTTTTCTACCTGCTGGTGATCCATTCAGAGAACATTATTGCCATTTCTGACTGGCAAAATAGCTCGTAGAGAGTGTTTATGAAGCTCAATTTTCAAGTCTTTGACCCGGCCATTTTAACACATGAATATGCTTTAGCCTAAAACATTCCTTTGTAGCTCTGGCTGCATGTTTAGGGATGTTGTCTTGCTGGAAGGTGAACCTCTGCCATAGTTTCAAATCTGTTGTGCAATCTGACAAGTTTTCTTCCAGGATGTTACTGTATTTAGCTCAACCCATCTTCCTATTGACTCAGAATAGCTTTCTAGACCCTGCTGAAAAAAGCATTCCCCCAGATCCCCCCATGATGCTGCCACCACTGTGTTTCGGCATGGGGATGGGGTCTTGCCACTGATGTGCAATACAGAACAGTTGTGTTTATACTGACATTAAGGCAACAAGGTACTGTAGATATCCATATGAGAAGGGACATGAAAATATCTTCTGTGGAAAACCCACCCACACCCCCACCTAAACTGGACACATACAGGGGTTGGACAATGAAACTGAAACACCTGGTTTTAGACCACAATAATTTATTAGTATGGTGTAGGCCCTCCTTTTGCGGCCAGCACAGCGTCAATTCGCCTTGGGAATGACATATACAAGTCCTGCACAGTGGTCAGAGGGATTTTAAGCCATTCTTCTTGCAGGATAGTGGCCAGGTCACTACGAAAACGTTTCCTGACTCGCTCCTCCAAAACACCCCAAAGTGTCTCAATAATATTTAGATCTGGTGACTGTGCAGGCCATGGGAGATGTTCAACTTCATTTTCATGTTCATCAAACCAATCTTTCACCAGTCTTGCTGTGTGTATTGGTGCATTGTCATCCTGATACACGGCACCGCCTTCAGGATACAATGTTTGAACCATTGGATGCACATGGTCCTCAAGAATGGTTCGGTAGTCCTTGGCAGTGACTTGCCCATCTATCACAAGTATTGGGCCAAGGGAATGCCTTGATATGATCCACCCCCATGCTTCACTCTGGGCATGCAACAGTCTGGGTGGTACGCTTCTTTGGGGCTTCTCCACACCGTAACTCTCCCGGATGTGGGGAAAACAATAAAGGTGGACTCATCAGAGAACAATACCAGTTTCACATTGTCCACAGCCAAAGATTTGCGCTCCTTGCACCATTAAAACCGACGTTTGGCATTGGCATGAGTGACCAAAGGTTTGGCTATAGCAGCCCGGCCGTGTATATTGACCCTGTGGAGCTCCCGACGGACAGTTCTGGTGGAAACAGGAGAGTTGAGGTTTACATTTAATTCTGCTGTGATTTGGGCAGCCGTGGTTTTATGTTTTTTGGATACAATCTGGGTTAGCACCCAAACATCCCTTTCAGACAGCTTCCTCTTGCGTCCACAGTTAATCCTGTTGGATGTGGTTCGTCCTTCTTGGTGGTATGCTGACATTACCCCTGGATACCGTGGCTCTTGATACATCACAAAGACTTGCTGTCTTGGTCACAGATGCACCAGCAAGACGTGCACCAACAATTTGTCCTCTTTTGAACTCTGGTATGTCACCCATAATGTTGTGTGCATTTCAATATTTTGAGCAAAACTGTGCTCTTACCCTGCTAATTGAACCTTCACACTCTGCTCTTACTGGTGCAAAGTGCAATCAGTGAAGACTGGCTACCAGGCTGGTCCAATTTAGCCATGAAACCTCCCACACTAAAATGACAGGTGTTTCAGTTTCATTGTCCAACCCCTGTAGTCTGTCAGTCAGGGTTAAAGTAGTCCTGAACTAAATCGTTCTTTGGGGGCTTGCACTACATCCTTACTATATGCTGTGTTGGTGATGCTCACTTACTCTACTCTAGGGATCTGATACTTTTCTAAAATCTTTTTGAGGTAGTCCAAAAGTTATTTTACAGGCTTTACTGAATTCTTCTCTACTTTCCTGTTTTGCTTCACAATTGTCCAAAGCATTTTGCTCTTGGCCTGCCAAAAACTGGCAGCTGCCTTCAAGGTTCCACAAGCAAAACAAGCTCTTACTTCTTTTGGATTACGGCTCCTTTCAGCTGACATACCTTTGGCAGAGTTGGCAGCCATCAGTCTCTGCTAGTTGACGTGGGGAAAAAACATTTAGAGGTATAACATTATTTCAAATGGTCAAACTTATTGATATTTGCTTGTTTGATTGTTAAATTTGGATTACATAACTGCCTGTCTGCAATATAATTTCTTTGGTAAATCAGAATCCTTTTTCTGCTTCCCTGATATCTAACACTACTTAATCTTAGTACTCGTACTCGTCATCTTCCGCTTTATCCGGGACTGGGTTGCGGGGGCAGCAGACTCAGTAGAGACTCACGCAGACTTCCCTCTCCTCAGACACCTCCTCCAGTGCCTCCGGGGGGAGCCAAAGGCGTTCAAAGGCCAGCTGAGAGACATAGTCCGTCCAGTGTGTCCTGGGCCGTCCCCTGGGCCTCCTCCCGGTGGGACATGCCTGGAACACTTCCAGAGGAAGGCGTTCAGGAGGCCTCCGGTATAGATGCCCGAGCCACCTCAACTGGCTCCTCTCGATGTGGAGAAGCAGCGGCTTTACTCTGAGCTCCTCCCGGATGGCCGAGCGCCTCACCCTATCTCTAAGGGAGAGCCCGGCCACCCTACGGAGGAAGCTCATTTCAGCCGCTTGTATCCGGGATCTTGTTCTTTCGGTAATGACCCAAAGTTCATGGCCATAGGTGAGGGTGGGAACGTAGATCGACCGGTAAATCGAGAGCTTCGCTTTTCGGCTCAGGTCTCTCTTCACCACAGCGGACCGGCACAGTGCCCCCATTACTGCGTCAGCAGCACCAATCCGGGGGGGAATCAGGACCGCGTCATCTGCAAAAAGACAAAATCCACTGGGGTTAATCTTCCACTACTTAATCTTATGCAGTACAACAATCACTCATCTTAGTCAGTGGAATGGTTGGAGTGCCTTCAACTCTGCAGCATACTTTGTGATTAATCCAGCTAATATTCATTGGGCCACTTGAAAGCACCAAGAGAGCATTGAACTTTGATCTCCAGAGGGATTTTTTTAAGACTTGCCCATCCTGATGCTGTTGCGCGCTGAATTCTGCACTGTTTATCCCAGTAGACACACACTATACTAAACAACTGCGCATCAAAAACAACACACTCTTTACAAAATTTTATGTTTCACTGAATTTGCTTCATTTCCAGACTTTTGCACCCATTTCAAACCACCAAATAGGGAAATAGTAAATGGTATTACAACAGCCGTTTAACCTGTTTGCGGTTTTATGAAAAATATGCCATACATTTAGTCATTATTAGTATTTTCAGTGGCTGCTCTGTTTAGCATTTTTTTTTGTGTGTTTCTCAAGCAAAAGTGTAAGATGTGTTTTAAACCACATTTGGAGCTTTTCTTAACAATGATGGTGTGCTCCCATCTGCAGAGACCCCATGTAGAGGTGAGCCAGTTAGAGACTACCACCAACTGCAGCGTGGCACCGTTCTCTGCCAGACATCAAAACCTTTCTCCTGGGTTCAGTGTCAGGGTCACTGCCGAGCTGAAGCCAAGCGGGATGTCGCCACTGCCTCCTGCTGCGCCCCTCTGAGGGTCCGGCGGCGGCGGATTACCTTTGAATGCGACAACGGGACCTCGTTTACACAGGATGTGGAAAAGCCTGTGGAATGTGGCTGCAAGGAGTGTTTGTAGCACCGTGGAAGGGAAGTGCACACATACCCACATGTAGCTGCACACAGTTTGAAATCCAGTACCCAAACCCAGCTCCAGAGGTACACTCGCCGTAGGATTCTACCATACATTTTGAGTGTTTTTTTTTTGTGTAATTTGCACACAGAGGCAGTTTTGGAACATAAGACATTTCCTCATCAACGAATCAACCTCATGCTCATGCTCCTCCTCCTTGCCTGCAGTAGCAGAACCTGTGTTCTAACTCCCTAACTGTCACACATTAATAATACATGTATGTGTGAGGGTTAAAGTCCTGCTCTCCATTCAGCAAACACACACCTGATTAAATTGGTTTGTATCACTGGTGTTAAGGATCAGTAAACTCATTCTTTACCAGTGTTTCTTGCATTCTCTTCACATTTTATCTGCAGTGTGAATGTAAGCATCAAGTGTCCAGCTTGTTATCCTTCAAGATGTGAGTGAATATGCTCATTAGGAGCAGGTTTTGTGTGGTATTACACATAACAACGGTGTAGATGAGTTTATGTAACACTGAAATTTAATTGCTGGCATCTGTCTGACATTATTTGGTGAAATTAGCAAGAAGTCAGACAGACAGAATGTGCTGTGGGCAAAATCTAACTTGTTACCCAGAGATGCTTCGAAAATCGGGCTTTTGCTCAAAACATGTTCTTTCTCCGCTCAGTTCAGTTTATGAAACAGCAGACAACTATCAGAAGATATAGTGGTGTAAAAATGTTGTTGCCAGACTACGCAGCCACACTCAGACTGTAAATCACGGTCTTTTATTCCAAGCCAATGTGTTCTGCACTAAAGCAGTTGGTGTGGCTGAATTAGAAATGAAGTGGATCAGAGTCCACTATCTATACAGTAGGGATGAGAGACCAACCTCCCTGAGGAGAAACATTAAACTAAGCTGAACTAAATCACAAATTTTTTTAATGGCCTACCTTACAGTAGAAATAAACATGTTTACAGCATGGCATATTAACTGTTTCTGTGTTCGTTATTATTTTGTCCTTGTATGACCGCAGAATAGAGATACATTCTTAAACAACACACCAGAATGAATGATCATGCAAGGGGCCATAATGCATTCAAGATCACAGATCAATATTGTATTGGCCATATGCTGACCTTGAGACTTCTAAGTGTCAGTTTACAAGATGGTGACTGGGTCTAAGGTCGTATGATGGACAGGTTATATAGACACACTTTTCTTACCAAACAGTAACAGCATGCCATCATGTATATTATTGAATACCTGATTGAGTTACCACTCTTACATAAACAATCACTTCTACCTATAGCTAAGGCCCATTAAAGGTTTGGGTTTTGAAAGTAGTGCTGATTAAAGCCGATTTCTCTTTAAGAACTAAAATATAAGAAAGCGTTTCAAGTATATTTTTCAGCCTTACTGTTGTGAACATTATTTATATTAGGAGCAGAGGCAAAGTCAGGTCTACTGTATGAGAGAGAGCAGGCACTATAAAACAGGGTTTAAAGACAAAATTACTAAGTAGACATTTTAAACAGTTTTTAGTTAATCGTAGCAATTAGAGCAGCTGGCAAGGTTACTAAACAGTAGTCTATATGTGTTCCCAGCATTAATGTAGATTCTTACCTCTACTCTATTTTCAAAAGGTCAAAATTTCCAAATCCAGCATGTTCCATTACAGAAAAAGGTTAAAAAATTTCAACAGATAAAATAGAGCAACTTTGCTATAATCCCTTCAGCCTTCCAGTTATCAACTGAAAGTCTTACTTGTTGTCATTATCTCACAGCCTGAATAAACCACAGACATGTCTCGACATGTTGCAGAAAACATTTTCCTTTTAAGCAGTTTTTTACACCTCTGTGCTTCCTCTGACTTAATTGACACTAATAACAGCTAAATTTTAGTCTTCTTCACTCTGTAACAGCTTCCACACCAAAGAGTGTTGTTGACAGTGTGAAATGCTGGCGATCACATATGAGGCGCTCCGAAAAGGTTGGGTTGGATTGTAGAGTTTCCAGTCAGGGCCAATTAAGCTGACAATGGTCCAATTATCTGTTTTCCCACATTGATATGAAACTAAAACATGAACCCAGTAATTAAAATAATAAAAAGAAGTGTAGCGTGATCTAAACTGTGTAGATCAGGGGTCTCAAACTCATGTCCTGCAGGCCGATATTTTGTGGCCCTTACACTGATATGAAAGTTTATTGTCAGTGTGGCCCACGAGATTTTATGAATGGCCCTTTACAGCATTGTGTGTGGAGGTCCCTTTGTTGTGCAAACTAGAGCTGAATGAACCTTCCAATCACAGAAGGGTATATGGCAGGTCATTGGCTGGTCTTGAAGCAAGCGAAGAATCATTTCACAATTCCAATGTTCCGTTGACGATGTCACTGAGGGGAGTGGCCCTCCGACGGAGCAACTCAGCCAGCTCTACCCGCCTCGTTATATAGTTAACTGAACATCGATATTGGCTAGGACGTACAATGCCCACTGCTAAGACGTACAGCGGCCGCTGCATCCATGGAGTTAATATGGAAAATAAAAGCCAAGCCAAGCTCTGCAATGATGTGACGTTCATGGAAAAAATATTAAAAATATATTTCAGGTGAATGAAATGTACTGAATAATTTGTGGAAAAAGATTTACTCTTCAAATCATGTTACTCCATTGTAAATATCTCACACAATAAACATTCCAAAGATATTTTTATACAATGTAATTTTTTTCACTTGTTTCTATGACTACGTTTACAACAACAACATGGCTGATAATAAACAACCCGGTAGCAGTGGCCTTTTTTGCGCTCCCTATGCCGGTACTTTCTATCATCTACAAATGCCATTATGTCCATGTCATCATGAAAGACAAGAACACTAAGTGCAGAAAGAAAGGTGACTGCTGCTGCACTGTTCTTTTTCCGCCGTACTGTTGTTATAGAAAGAAGGAGCGGATATGACGCAGAATGCTGAAATGATGTTCTCCGTGCGTGGCTGGTTGACGCGTTGCTGGTTGACACTTTAAACTTTATTTAGAGAGCGAAACCAAGTGAAATTAATAGATATCTTGTCACACTGCGCTAATCATGCCTCAACAAAGAGCACAAAGAGCCCCGATGTGTCTGTACCTGATGCGGCCCAGTTTCACCCAGTCTGCCTTCAGAGGCCCCCAGGTAAATTGAGATTGAGACCCCTGGTGTATTTGAAAATTTGAAAATAAAGTTAAACATGAAACTCTTTTATCATGCTGTTGTTTAAGCTCCTAAAGTAGTTTTCTAGTCTTTTACTTGTACAAGGTAAGAGTTTCTTCCTTCTTTTTGGACAAGCTGACAATGAATCAGATTAGATACAAATCAGTTGCCATGTTGCCACCAACCCACAGCCATAATTTACACAAGTATTCCAGAGTTTTCTGTGGACATACATGACTTCCCTATGGTAACAGAGCTTGCTAGATGTCAGCAGAGTGTGTAACCGTCTGCAGCTGTCAGCTTATCAGCAAGTCATTATATATTAATGAATCAACACCAGCATTGAGGGGCAGCTGCCGCCTTGTTTCACCTTGTCCCTGTTGACGAGTCCATGCTGAAGGCTAAAGATGACAGAGTTCACAGAGAGGTAGTCACAGCGCTGCTCTCCTCACGCTTTAAATTTGCAGAGGGGAAAAAAACGTTCAGTCTTCTGTTTGAATAGTTGGCAAGAGTCAGGACATAATGTGTTGTGACTTAACTGTTTGAAGGTTAAGACTTGGTTAATAACTAGTGTAAAACTGGTTACAATAAAGGTGTATCAAATATTTGAGCTTTGAAACAAACAATACATTTGCTTTCAAAAGTGTTCAGAACCCTGTTGGAAAACCAGATTTTGGTGATGTAAAGAACTGAGACCATGATAAATGCTTTCAAAACTTTCTGCACAGATCATGTGACATACATTCTGTACAGTTCAGCTGGAAAACAAACAACACTGTTAGATAATAAAATGATAAAATCAAAAAGCTGCAACCACCTGGTTGCATAAGTGTAAACTAAACTTATACTGTGGTAAAACATGTTTTGTTCAGTTTCAGCATTCAATCTAAGTCTGTCAGCATCACACATATTGACTAGGTTAAAAAAAATCTCTGTATCTCTCAGATTCTGAGGGCATCTCCACAGATCTCTTTTCTAGCAAGGCCATCCCAGATCTTTACCTTTTGTCTGCTGAAGCCATCTTTAGTTGTTTTAATTAATGCCTGAACATGTTTTCTGAAAAATTTTAAAATCACCCTTAATCTTCACCTTTCAAAAAACCATGAAGATTTTTGGGGTCAAAACCCTGCGGTTCTGGAAAACATTTCATAATTTCATCCACACTGCCAAAAGTCCTGTGTTTTTTGAAGAAATTTAAGCCCAGAGCATGATGGTACCACCACCATACACGTTCGGTAGACACTGCTCCACATAAGGCCATTGTCAATACTTTTGCTCTCTTTTTTCTTACCTTTCTTCCTCTTGTTATGATGCGGTCACGATATTGTCGGCTCTTATTGCTCCACAACCTAATAATAACACAGAGACGCCGATATCCATTATTATTTCCGTTAACACTGTGCTGCTGTATGATGTCTACATTCTCCATCTCCACATGCGGGGCGCTTGGGCGTCGAGACCTGTTCAGACTGATGTCTGATGGCGGTTGCAATTAAATAGTAGTTTAAAAAAATCGGAATTGAGCATCAAGACCTGCATTGTGAACGTAACCTTAAAGAAATGTTAGATTTTCTTTTTTTGTTTGTTTCTTCTCCTGACTGTTACCTTTATACAATACGATCCATTTGGAGCATAGTAACTCTCTGCATACTGTGTCTTTGGGATGCAAGTATGTCAGAAAAATTCTACTTGGATAGCTGAACTTTATTTTTGATTATCAGATTCACTGTCATTTTAGCATGTTTGAATTCAGGAAGAATGATGAAAAAAATTCCTTCAGCTAAGTATTAGTTTAAGGGTGCACACACTAATGCAAATAGGTTATTGCAGCTTTTTTGTTGTTATATTTTTACCTCTAATTAATTTGTTGTTCAATGAAATTGTACAGGATAAATTTTCATTTTAATCTTGGACTAATTCTTTGGTTATTTTGGTGTCAGGGGCTCCTTCAAAAGCCTCTGACACCAGAGGCTTTAGAAATGTACGGCTAGTTTACTGTTATACACGTTCTATATCAAGCTGTGACCAGCATGTGTCTGTCAATTAATTCTTAATCACAACTGTATTGTTAGTAATACTTGATCATTGCTACCATCTCTCATATAACTCAAATAAATTCCCTTCCAGATGAGGTTGTTGCCCTGCAGAGGAAATAAATGAAATTGTAGATTCAATTCAGTTCAATTCAATTCAGTTTTATTTATATAGTGCCAATTCACAACACATGTTGTCTCAAGGCACTTCTCAAAAGTTAGGTACATACATTACAATTAATCCTAATCATTGAACAGTGCAGTCAGATTCAGTTTTTATTCAAATTGGGATAAAAATTTTTTTTTATCTAAGGAAACCCAGCAGATTGCATCCAGTCAGTGACTTGCAGCATTCACTTCCCCTGGATGAGCTTAAGGGGTGGGGACAGGGGACAATCACTGGCGTTGAATTTTCAGCAAACCCCTCATACTGAGGGCCATGCATGTAGCGACAGTGGAGAGGAAAAAACCCTCCCCTTTTAACGGAAAAAAACCCCCAGCAGAAACCAGGCCTCAGTGTGGAGGCCCTCTGCCACGACCCGACTGGGGGTTTTGAGAGAAAGGAGCAGAGACAGAAAGGGGAACAAAGAAGCACTGCTCCAGGGGTTTTTTCTATGGGAAGGAAAAGTAAATGTTAATGGATGTAACTCCTTTTAGTGGTTTTTCATCTAGAAAGAAAGAAAAATTATAAACTCTGAGCCCTTTTTTCAAGGTTAGAGTCCTATAGAGAACACATAGAGTTAGTCACAATAAAAGCTCAACCAGGTTAGCCATTTCTAGGAGGAGAAAGGGGTTTTTAAACACTGAAAGACAGGGCCCCATGTGGGATCATCAGTAAAGGGTGAGCATTAAGTTGTTTTGCCAGCAGAAGCTCGGCCGATTCCCCTCTCCAGAAAGGTTTCACAGGTGAAAAACAGAGCCAGGCCAGGTGTAGCTTTTTAGTAAAAAAAAGAGAAGAACAAAGTTAAAAGCTGAAATAACAGCAAATAATGCAAAATTTGGGGAGGAGGGGGAGAATGTAGCGAAGAGGGGGGAAAGGGGGTCATTATGTCCTCCAGCCAGCCTAAGCCCCTATAGCAGCATAACTACACAGATAGTTTTCAGTTCAGATTATTTTAGTTAGACGGGCGCTTTTTTTTAAACAATGCGTTTCAAGGGTTTAACCCCCCCCCCCAAAAAGGCTCCCACTGATGTTCAATTTTTTATACTAAAAACCACAAGGATTGGGGGATACCTCTCCTCTGTTCGACTGATTTTAAAACCATTGGAAAAGAGAAGGGGCCATACAGGTAGCAGAAATGGAGGCTTTTTTTTGCACCTAACCAAACTGAACTGGTTTAGGCTAAACCCCTGACTCCCCTTGCTCCATCCAACAGGGAGGGAGCCTTGCTCCCTCCCTCATAAACTAAGCCACTCTAACTATAAGCTTTATCAAAAAGGAAAGTTTTAAGTCTAGCCTTAAAAGTAGACAGGGTGTCCGCCTCACGGACCAGATGTGGGGAATAATAAAATCTTTACAACTTTATCATATGTTGCGTTATCCGTCGATCAATGGTTTAAGGCTTTTAAAGTCAACTGTTTTTTTAAATGGAATTTAGCTACAATGAGTCTAGCAAACATATTTGGATTATTTGGTTTATTAAGAACAGAGTTATTTTTGTGCCAAAGACACTAATGTAATGCCCAGCTGGCAGCTCCAGTGCTTGTCACTTTATTTGGCACCATCTGCTAAAGATGTATAACAAAAAACTTTATTGTAGTAACATAATCTCTCATTTTAGAAGAATACAACCTTGAATTCAAGTACATTTATTCAGTGGGGATAAAATCCCCTTAGCAAATAATTGTTTTTTATCAATGGCAAAATTATTGTCACCCTAGCTGTTAATATTTTCTACAGCACCTCTTTTGCCAAGAGAACAAAACATTATAGGTGACTTTTTAAATCATCCACAGTCCTGGGTTAACTCTGATGTTCTCTTCTTTCAGCTCAGCCCACAGGTTTTCTACAGAATTTAGGCCTGGGGACTGAGATGGCCAAGGAAGGTTGATTTTGTTATCCTGTTAAAACACCAAGTAACAACCTATTTTCAGTTTTCTGTCAAAGTCTAACAGATTTTTATTTAAAGTTGATATCTCATGAGGTTTGTGATGCATGCGCTGTAAAACATTCCCAGGGCCTTTGGAAGCGAAACAGGCCCACAGCATCACAGCTCCTTCACCATACTTAAGAGTGGACATGCTTTTCCACATATTTATCATTAATCTCTGGCCAAGCCCACCTGAAGTTTCTGTTACTTAAGACCTTAGTCTAACAGGGAGCTTTGCTTTACCTCCTTTACCATCCTGCTCACTGTACCTGATAGCAGGATATATTCAGCATTAGTATCCATCCAGCCTCTATAAAATAGACCTCTATGTCAGGTCAAATTTTTACTAAAGAAACATAACATCATGGTTTCCTTATAAGATGTTCCTGAAAACTCTGTCAGCCTGAAAAAAAAGGATTAATTCAAACATGTATTTAGGAGGTGGCTGCAAAAATTTGAGTTACTTGTAAATTAATTATTTCTCAAAATATGTTTTAATCCACTGAATAAATCTACACAAATCAAAACCTGTATGTTTCAGTGTGAGATTTTGGTACTGCAGTAACAGCTACATTTATCTTTACCAGGGGTGTGTGGATCCAAACAGTAGGAGAGAAAGAGCGCAATAATCCTGATTCCTGGTGAATGTATAAGAATGTTCTCACAAATTTGGCAGTACTGCAAACTCTTCCTGTCTGTGAGATTCATCCATGAACAACATGCTGCTTCTCATTGTGAGCGTCACTGTAAACCACTTTCTTGTTTTTTCTCTCCGTTGTACAAGTAAAGCCTGTGAATAATCATGTCAATGCCCCATTAAACTGTAGCTTTTATATACATAATGTCATGGTATTTATATTGATGTCGAACTCAAAAAAGAAAAAAGTAATATGAAGGTTGAACTTGTTTTGTATCCACTTATGAACTGAAATCCAGCTAATGTTAGTATTTGTAAGATAACTGTAGTACTTGTACACACGGTAACCCCCTAACAGATTGTGTTGTTATATGCTTAAGATGATTTTGTCATATGGTTCTTCTATGTTTAAGGAAATGTCAGTGGAATTTCTACCTTAACCCTGTTATCCTGACGCAACAGAGGGAGAAGGAAATAACATGTATGTGTGTAGTCTCTTCTGATTGGCAGGCAACAGTTACTGTTTCTGTTTCGTATTTATTTAAATAAAGAGTTGTTTATTCTTTGTTGCTCATTTTTCAGGTTTACCTTGACACCTTGGATTTCTTGTTTCTCTGTCCTTTGACCTATCTGCATCATATCTAAGCTGCAGCCAGGTTGAGACAATGGCTGCTCTTAGAAACATGAAACATCTTTTTCATGTCAAATTTCCATTCCAGACTCAAATATCCAGAGTTCTCAATCCTTTTGAACTCATTTTACAAGTATAAATAGAGAACTGGTCTGTAAATTTATGGCAAATATTTCTACTAACCAGTGTTTAAATATGGAGCCTCCAAAAACAAAGTGGATGGAAAGACGGATAGATGGATACAAATGCAGAATGATTTTTGTCATGTTTATTATTATTTTTGGATACCTATCCTGACCTAAAACATATTTAAATCAAATTACATACTTTTCCAAACTTTGCTAATCTGTGTAGGAAACCTGGTGTTACAGTCTAAGAGTGGGGTGGACAGAACAAGTAAAAGAGGAATGGGAAAGAGGGGTAGATGGAGGATGCTGAGAGACATGGGATGGTGATCAAAGACAGAAAGGAAAGATGGCTGGAGAAGAGAGAGAAGGGGGATGTCTTGCTGTGAGGAGTATGAAGAGGTGGGGGTGGCTCTCTGAGGCTGAAGCTGTTTAATGAAACAGTGATTTATGCATCCCTCCATAACCATAAAACATAAAATATACCCCCATCGGCTGTGACTTTCCTCCCCCACCACACACACACACACACACGGAGTCAGAAACACCGTCCAGCTGGCTCTCCAGTGAAAGCTGCTGAATCTTTCCATCACCCCCTCCACCTCTGCAAACCTTCCTCCACTACCATCTTTACCCCTTCCCCCTCACATTTTCTCTTCTCTGTCTCTCAGAGCTTTAAAGGAGGATAAATTCATGACAGCAGCACCAACCCAACCCCCCCAATTCTAATAAAGCCTCCCCTCCTCTCTTTGACGTTCTGCTGCTCACAAAGAAGCAAAGAACCCAATTCAAACATAAATACATAATTTGCTCTGCTCCCAGTCAGATGTCATTCTCCAGGAGAGTTTTCAAAAGCAAATTGAATTATATTTATCTTACAGTGATGTATTGAAGCAATTTTGACAAGTAAGACATCCTCCACTAATGCATATTTTGAAGCATATGTGAAAACAGCCCTATACTGCTGCTGCCTCAAAGAGCAAATGAGTCCAGGGATCTTTAAGTAAAACATCAAGCTGTCTTCATCACCTCTTAATGTATGCTCACACATACTGTGTTAATATAAACCGCACACACTTCCCAAATTTAGCCTTTAGGGTTCTGCTGTAGCTGAACATTCTGCTGTGTCGGCTGAGATGGAAAATAACTCTGTAACATAAGTCTGAAACATAAAATGAGCAGACACACAGGTTGCAGCCTCCACTGCGCAGCATTGATGAGGAGGAGCTGATTTCACACAATATCTTGATTTGCCTTTCTCTTTGTAAATAGACCTTTTGTGTTCAAGATTTGCTGGGACTAGGCATCAGCAGGTTACCACTCTCACAGAATGCCAAAGTTTTAAACAGTTTTATGTCTACAAAATTTTACATCATACTTTCCTGTAGTTTAAAGTTAGCCACATGATGAGACATCAGGCTGAGAAGAAGAGACTGGAAAGAAAAAAATCTGTCATTTTTGTTTTCACAAATAAAGGTTTCACAAATCACAATAATAAGTGGAGAGAAAACAGTTTAGTTTTAATTTGTCCATATATAATATTGCAGTCTGTCTTACAGCAGATCTGAAGAAGCCTCTGACTGAAAACACTCTGTTGTTTGACAACAGTCACAAGATGATGTTCAGGGTTCTCCATAATGTTCTTCATTTTATGAAGAACCCTTTGTTGTGACTATGAATACTGAAAAATTTTTTAATATTAATACTTTAATAATTTTTTTTCAAATAATATTTGGTCTGTTAAGGGTTGTTTCCCTGTGAGTAAAAAGCCCAAATAAGGCGATGGTATCAGGACAAAAATTGAAAAGGGGGAGCCAAGCTCTGACCTTATTGAACAGCAAAACTCTGCACGCACATGGAATGAATTCACACAATTTTCCCCAAATACAAAAAATTTATTTAAAAAAAATAAGTCAACTCAAAGTCAAACATATTTCAATCAACAACCCTTTACTATGCTAAAACAATCCAACTAACTACCAAAAGCAGAATGAAAGAATAGGGAAAGGACTAAGGGGCTATGTAATATAAAAATTTTTGATTAAAGATGGTTTAAAAACCATGACCGGAAGAGTGATGCAAATTACCATGCTATGTTTTTATGTTTGAGAACTAAGGATTATCTTGAAAAATCTGGAAATGAATTTTAATTAGTGTTTGAACCCAACTTAGGCAATAATCACATACCATTAGACACCCTTCACAATGCAAGATCCAATAAAACATTATTTTTTTTAAAATAATTTTTTAAAAGAATGATCTACTGAATAAAACCAACCTTCTGGTGACTAATTCTCACCGTGCTCTTTAGCTGCCTTATTTATTAAACTAATATTTTAAGAAATTTTATTGGGGAATGGTAAATATTCAAGGAAATTTTTTGGAAAAGAGCCAAAATCTTTCTGGAAAAGGGGCTTAATTGTGTTACTTATTTAAAGTCTAGCAAAATAATGTTTAGGGGGGGAATATTATTTTATTGAATTAAAACTAACAACCTTTTCGGGGAAAAAATTTTCTTTAGCAGCAAGCACGTGTTCTTAGCTGTTAGCAGTTAAAGCTAACAAAAGAAGCTTATAGCTTAGCACCAGAATCAAAACCACACCTTTAAAAACCGTCAATAAAAGGGTTAAAATGCATAAGCGCGGACGGCTGTTTGCCAGCAAAGAGACATTAGTGTGCTGTGTCCCTCCGTAAAGGTCCGCTAGGGACCTGCGTGCAAGAGGTCAGTTTGTTGCAAAAGCGGGGTTTTTATTCGGACAGTGACGTCACGGGAAGTCCGCTGTTCCTGGCTGTGCTGGAAGTGTGCTGGAAGTATGTTAATGCGATTATTTTGAAAGTTCCCGAAAAGTTCTTACTGGCCTTTCATTTTGTCCCCATAGCTGGGGTCCCAACACAGCAGTAAAAAAAAAAAAAAAAAAAAAAATTTTTGGAATGGAAACTGAAGGAGTGCTGCCAATTGCGCTTGTTGAGTTAATAAGTATACTCCAGATGGGGTGCCCTGTGCCTTTTATTCAGTAGGGGCTTTCATCTAGCAAATCTACCATACAGGTCTGATTGGTGGATTGCCACAGAGATGGTTGTCCTTCTGGCAGGTTCTCCTCTCTCCACAGAAGAGCTCTGACAGACCAACCTTGGGATTCTTGGTCACCTCCCTGACTAAGGCAGTCTCCCCCGATCGCTCAGTTTAGATGGCTAGCAAGCTCTTGAAGGAGTCCTGGTGGTTCCTAACTTCTTTTCTTTATAAATGATGAAGGCCACCGTGCTCATTGGGACCTTCAAAGCAGTAGATGTTTTTCTGTCCCCTTCCCCAGATTTGTGCATTAAGGCAATCCTGTCTACAAGGTCTGCAGACAATTCCTTTGACTTCATCCTTTGTGTTTGTGCTCTGACATGTCCTGTCAACTCCGGGACCTTATATAGACAGGTGTGCCTTTCCTAATCATGTCCAATCAACTGAATTTACCACAGGTGGATTCCATTTAAGTTGTAGAAACATCTCAAGGATGATCAGCGGAAACATTATCTACCTCAGCTCAATTTAAAGCTTTGTGGCAAAGACTGAATACTTACATAAATTAGATTTCTTAGTTCTCTATTTGTAATAAATATGCAACAATTTCAAACAAACTTCTCCCACATTGTCATAATTAGGTATTGTGTGTAGAATTATGAGGAAAGAGATTAATTTGACACCATAAGGCTGTAACATAACTAAAACTGGAAATGTGCAGTGCTCTGAATACTGTTCAGATGCACTGTATGTTATATTTTAGCAGCAGTGGGGAAACTGTCTACATTCTGTTTAAATAAAAGTGATACAATCCCTTTGATTGTACATTTGCCTTAGAATTGTTTGTCCTAATATCATGACACAGTAAAACCATAGTGTTTTTACCAGGAGATGATCATACTATGAGACTCTTATACTGACCCATACCTACTTGTGACTCAGTGAAGACCCAAACTTATGAAGCCAGACAAGCTGTCTGAATCTATCAACATATTTGAATGTTTGTACTCACCATACCTTGACATTAATTTAGTTACATTAGTTAAGTATAACACCTGCTTTTTCCAGCTGTTTATCTCTGGTTTTTGTCTGATGTTCTGGATGAGGGAAAGTAATAAAACAGGCCTTGCATATTTTTCTGTCTAATACCAGCAGGGGGCAGTAAGTGGATCCTGCTAAGATGTTTCTCACATGCTGGATTTAGACCTCTTCATTTTTTTTCCTTTTCAGTAATTTCTCCTTGTTCTTTGCCTTGCCACTTCTCCTTTATATTGCCCTTCGTCTTCTCTCAACTGTTTTGTCCTTTTTTTGTTTCCTGCCTTCATTTGTCCACATCTTAACCTCCTAAACTCCCTATGAATTATTTTGCTTCTTTTATCAGTTTTCTCCCTTTGTGTTATACTTCCTTGATGTTTCTCTTGTTTTCATTTTATTCATTCTGTTTAGATTTTTTCTTTTATTGCCATCTCTTTCCTTTTTCCTCAGTTTTTTTGTTATTTCTTCTCTTATTTTGCCGACTTTTTTTCTCTGCCATTCTACTTTTCATTTTCTTTGTTCCCATTTCTGTTGCTGCAATATCCCTGCTTCTTTTCCTCTTGTTTTACCTACTCTGCTTCTCTGAAAAAACTGCACTGGTCTCCGGCAGAAAGCACACAGAGACGTGCTTCTCAGATAGATCGAATGTTGAACACTACTGCATCAAGATAACAATCTCTCTTAGGGTTTTTATCTTATTATATTTAACCCTTACATACTGCTCAGGTCAAATTGGACCTATTTTGACATTTGACAGAACTAAAATTATGGTAAATGGCACTCTATTACCCAAAAATATAATGCCTTTCATGTAGTCACCTAAACGTTGGTAAAGGTGCCACAAATTCTTCTTACACTGAGGCCATTACGGGTCAGCTTTTACCTGTATTTATCATTATAGGTTTTAGATCCAGCAGTTTGGGTCAAATTATGTTCCTTTGAAGAACAGGAACCTGGGCAACCTCTTCTGGATTTGTGGTTGGTTCCCAGGCATGTTTTCAAAGAGTTATAGGGAAAATTGAAACCGTGGCACACTAAAACTGCATAGAGTGATTATATAAGAAATGTCACACGCACACACACACACACACGCCTCAACAATGCAGATGCAGATTTTGGAGCTTTTATCAATTAGTCCTTTTATCCTTTTCACATTTTAGGACTTTTAGGAATGATAAAGAGCTCCAAAATGTTTTAATTTTTTACTTTCAATAAAATATATTCAAACCATCAAGGTTATTATTTTTTCTCATTTAAGCTAAAGCAGGGAGAGACATTTTGTTATATTAGATGTTTTTTCTCTAGTGGCATAAAACTCCAAAATGACACACTGCCAGTTCTCTCAAACATTGATTAAGCATTAGCCAGCTGTCATTGTTACTATGCAATTCACTTTCTAAACAGATATGTAGTTCAAGAGACTGTATTGACACTTATGTGGGAATTGTTGGTCGTAGTCAGTTTTGACCAGGACTGCTATAAAGGCATTAGATCTTAACAGCATATTAGGGTTAATACATGGCTGCCTCTCTGATGATTGCCTTCCTTGCCTGACCTGTCAGGTTTAAGGGGAAGGTTTTGGCCCGCCTACCATGTACTGGTGGGTTTGAAGTTGCTCCATACTCTTTAACTGGATTTTATTTTCAGGTATCTGAATGGGAGTAGATGTAATTGAACTTCACATTTTTAGATGTTAATTTGCTTTATATATATATATATATATATATATATATATATATATATATATATATA
>JAHHUM010001347.1:0-60487 GCA_036173005.1 Crenichthys baileyi | reverse complement strand
GTTTAAAGATTAAGTTAAAGACTACTGTTGTAAAACTGCTTAAACAATTCATCAAATAATGAGCTATTCTTGAGTTCTCATATTAGTTCACAACACTCTAAATATGTTGAGCTAATGTAATGGTTTTTGAGCATACTCTTTAGGATAGGTAAATTTGAAAATAAAACCTACAGGATGAGATAAGCAATCTATTTTTAATACATCTGTTTGAAGCAGTTGAGGATGGTAACCTTCACTACAGGCTTTATCAGCAGGAAGGAGGAAATGACAATATTCTTAGGCCTCCCAGCATGACATAATCTCCTAAGGAGCAATGTGTGGAAACTCTGTACATTGAAATTATACACAAGAACAAAAGGAAATCTGCAGCACCATATCCAATGTAATAAATCATTTATTTTTTTGTGTTTTTCTTGCAGTTCAAAGATGACAAGTTGAGACCCAATCTGTTCACACAGTTATTGGAAACAGAAGGTATTGCAGAATCATAATGTTCTGCATGTAAAAGAAAATTAAACATTGCAATATTTTCCAAAAAGATTTTTAGATAAGACTCAGACAATAATAAGAAATAAATAATGAAACAATACTGCACATTTTCTCCATTTTTGTATCCCTCCAAAGACTGGG
The DNA here is from genome assembly GCA_036173005.1 of Crenichthys baileyi. Classification (NCBI taxonomy): domain Eukaryota; kingdom Metazoa; phylum Chordata; class Actinopteri; order Cyprinodontiformes; family Goodeidae; genus Crenichthys; species Crenichthys baileyi. The sequence continues at coordinate 59,857 of JAHHUM010001347.1, read as the reverse complement.
TATTATTGTTAGTGTTTTTAGCCTAGAAAGCTATGTTGAAAATTAGGGATTTGATGCTGAAATTCAAGCTTCATTAGTCTATTTGATTAACCCTAACAACTTTTGAACCACATTTAGAGTTTTTTTAGATCTCTTTAAGTAGATTTCTTCTTACTTCTTATCTTGTTATTGTTAAATCCACATTTTCACGCTGTTTTAATGCAAGACAATTGTATTTAGAGTTCTTACTCAGATTTTATACTTTTAACGTTTGATCACTGTCGGTTTTATTTATTATAATAAAAGGTAATTGGTATTTTTTCCTTTCTTTATCCAACTGTGTTACTACTTGAAAACTGATGTTCACAGAATCTATCCATCCATCGAATTTAACCTTAAACTACACTGCAAAGAAAACTGGAGGGGGGGTGGGTTGTATTACATACTTTTCAGATTTTAATCTGTAAAGACAGTTGAAACCCTGTATCCTGTTTCTTCCACCTCATAAATATGCAAAACTATGTGTTGGTCAAAAACATAAAATTTTAATAAAATACATTGAAATTTATTGTTGTGAGGCAACAAAAAATGAAAAATGTTTAAAGGGTACAAGTACTTTTACAATAGCAGTGCACATTAAGCTTTATCCTTGTAGCAGAAACAAAAGCATGTTTTGCTTCTCTTCTGAGAATTTAAACAGTAGGAAAGAGACTGCATCTCAGTGTGATAAAGTTGAGTGTCCTTTCTTCAATGTATTTAGCTATTTGTTGCACATGTGCAAAAATAGAACTGCAACCCACCCACCGATCAGCCAACTGGGCCATTACTGGAATTCGGTTTATAGAGTTTCTTTCTCTTCACCAAGCCAATAACAAAAGAGATTAGCTGATTAGATAAAAGCAAAGCAAAGAACTGCAGCTTAGTTTGTGTAGTGGCAGTTGCAATGCCAATCTTTCTGTTGTGACTATGCCATGCTTTCAGAAAAGCAATACTGGTTTTTTGACCATAAAGGGAGCTTCACAAAACATATGGTTGATATATTAAAATTAAATTAGAGTTAACCAGTTTAACTTTGAGACATGTCAACTAAAATCTCAAAAAGGATTAAAATTAAAAGCTCACAAACTATATATTTTTGAATTTCTTTAATATTTGACCAGCAAACTGTGCATTTCTGCTAATCGTTAATACATCAATAACAAAAAATTCCAATGTTCCAATTCAGTGAAAATAGGCACAAGACAACCCTCGTTTTTGCTGTCATTCAGGCATGTCAATTTGCAGCAAACAATTAAAAAAAACAGGAAACATATAGTCGATTTTAACCTTTTGAGGAATCAAGCTGTAGATATATGATATTCTAATATGATCACCAATATGGTGATCATATTAGAATATCATTGCAAAGCCTATCTTTGCTCAAGACCCGATGGAAGGTTAGAGAATGAAACGTCTTTCCATGTGTTGCAAAACTGAAAAAGAAAACCCAAAAAATTTATTTTAAACAAAAAAATTAAATAAATACGGCAAATGTACTTATAAACAGGCTAAAGAAATTGAGCTTATGGTATAATCAGCTACAAAGTAAGAGTGCTTCATTGTATGTGGCATTTATTGATTCCTGCACAATCGATTAGATCTTACTGTTTGTTTTTCATTAAATGATGATTTGCCTAAAAAATCTGTCACTCTGGTATGATGAGCTGCCGAGGAGTCTCTTAAATCTTTATACTTGTTTTCTTTTTTTCTTGATTTAAACACAGTACTGGAATGTTTAGTAGGCAGATTTAACAATGTTAGAATTTACAAAGAAGTTGTCTCGGAGGTACAAAATTTATGCTGGAGCCAAAAAGTCACTTGTTAAATATCTTAAAGAACAATTTATTAGTTTTCATTCTTTAAGTAAAGCCAAAAAATTTTAATTCAGAGAAATGTGCGTTATGTGTTCATGTTCTATGACCTGAGAAATGCAATACATTTTTGCTTGTTTTTATGGCAGGCTTATTTTCCGGTGAATAATGGTCATCTAGACTGGGAAAGAATCCAACTCCTGCCAATAAAGTGGCGGAGGTATATCATATCCCTCATTAAAGAGAGCTATTATGAACCTGCTGGTGCACAGTGCCACGAGACAGGATGAGAAACTAGCTTACTGGTCCGCCGTTTCTCTCGTCTGGATGAACAATACAGCTCTCATCTCCCATTATATCCTTTAACCTCCTCTAAAAAAGTGCGTATTTATTCATACTTTTTTGGCCAGTAATAAACCTGTCCATCTGTTCTAGGTCCAGTCACCAATTTCAAAATGCATACGGGAAGAATTCAGCAATATATATACAGGGGTTGGACAATGAAACTGAAACACCTGCCATTTTAGTGTGGGAGGTTTCATGGCTAAATTGGACCAGCCTGATAGCCAGTCTTCATTGATTGCACATTGCACCAGTAAGAGCAGAGTGTGAAGGTTCAATTGCCAGGGTAAAGAGCACAGTTTTTTGCTCAAAATATTTTGAAATGCACTAATTATGGGTGACATACCAGAGTTCAAAAGAGGACAAATTGTTGGTGAAAACGCTTGCTGGCGCATCTGTGACCAAGACAGCAAGTCTTTGTGATGTATCAAGAGCCACGGTATCGAGGGTAATGTCAGCATACCACCAAGAAGGACGAACCACATCCAACAGGATTAACTGTGGAACGCAAGAGGAGCTGTCTGAAAGGGATGTTCGGGTGCTAAACCGAATTGTATCCAAAAAAACAAAAAACCACTGCTGCCCAAATCATCATCGGAATTGAATGTGCACCTCAACTCTCCTGTTTCCACCAAACTGTCCGGTGGGGAGCTCCTCAGGGCAATATACACGCCGGGCTGCTATAGCCAAACTTTGGGTCACTCATGCCAATGCCAAACGTCGGTTTCAATGGTGCAAGGAGCGCAAATCTTGGGCTGTGGACAATGTGAAACATGTATTTTTCTCTGATGAGTCCACCTTTACTGTTTTTTTCCCCACATCCGGAGAGTTACAGTGTGGAGAAGCCCCAAAAAAGTGTACCACCCAAGACTGTTGCATGCCCAGATGAACAAAAGGGGTGGATCAGTGATGTTTGGGCTGCCATATCATGGCATTCCCTTGGCCCAATACTTGTGCTAGATGGGCGCGTCACTGCCAAGGACTACCGAACCATTCTTGAGGACCATGTGCATCCAGTGGTTCAAACATTGTATCCTGAAGGTGGTGCCGTGTATCAGGATGACAATGCACCAATACACACAGCAAGACTGGTGAAAGATTGGTTTGATGAACATGAAAGTGAAGTTGAACATCTCCCATGGCCTGCACAGTCACCAGATCTAAATATTATTGAGCCACTTTGGGGTGTTTTGAAGGAGCGAGTCAGGAAACGTTTTCCTCCACCAGTATCAAGTAGTGACCTGGCCACTATCCTGCAAGAAGAATGGCTTAAAATCCCTCTGAAAACTGTGCAGGACTTGTATATGTCATTCCCAAGACGAATTGACGCTGTATTGGCCGCAAAAGGGGGCCCTACACCATACTATTAAATTATTGTGGTCTAAAACCAGGTGTTTCAGTTTCATTGTCCAACCCCTGTAGATGTATTCTTATTTTAGTTGTTTATTAGTTTTTTTTTTCTTTTCATGTATTTCATGGTCCCTTGTCTGCATTTCCAATGTTTTTGGTCTTAGTTTTGTTGGTTCTTGTCCTTGGGTTTTTCTTTCACTCTGTTTATCTAGTTTCCCTTGCTTTTAGCTCTCCCAACACACCTGCTCCCCAATTATCTTTCATCAACTGTTCATTCTGTGATTTAATATTTATTATAAGGACTGACTAGGTCCTAGGCTCTCTGTCCAGATCTCATCATTGCTGGCACTTACAATCCCAAGTGTAGTTTCTCTCCTAAAATACCCTTTTTGGGATTTTCCTGGCTCCTTACTGCCACCCTGCATTTGGATCCACATCCACACCATCGAACAAAACTTAGTAATGGAGAGGATATTAAAAGGTATCACCTTGCAATTTTCACAGATATTGAAATGCGGGGGATAATGCAGCAGTAGAGGTGTTATTTGGATCATTAAAAGCTAGGGCCTTGGCCCAGTCCAGAAACAGTATAATTTGGTGCATCCCAATATTTTTTGTAGTTTAATATTGAATAATATAGGACATGTTTTATAGGTTACATGCCAAGGCTGTGTTTTTAAAGTGTGTATGAAGGTTAATTAAACAAAAAGTAAACTGAGTTTCTGTTCGTTTTGTCTGACAAAGATTGCTCTTAAAGTGAGAGGGGCTATGTCCACTCGGTGTCTTTCTTATTTCTTCAGTTCTAAAAATGTTACAGTTATAAAGTAATCAAATTAGCAAGTTATATTATTAGATCTTTAAAGCACATAACTTTTATGTTGAGACTTCATCAAACATTTAAAAATAAATGAGCCACTAAGTGTGTTTTATCATTTATTGCTACCATCATCTTAACTTCTGCTGCTGCACTTTATATTGGTACTAAAATAATATTCTCCCCAGATGTCATTTTAAAACTGTCAAGGAGCCAGGCTGCTGTAAAGGACTGCAGCATTGCGTTTCTCTCAGGTCCTGTCTCAGCTTTTTGCTTTTTTCCCCCTTTTAACTCCAGTTTGTAAGTCCTGTAACCTGTATCCTGTCTGCATCGCTCCTTTTCTGAATTACGATTCAGCTAATTTACTATACTGGTTAGGTATACAGGAACTGGAGAGAATATGAGTGAAAAAGTAGCCAGTCAAAATCAAAACCTTGATGGAAGAAGAGAAAGTATTCATTTTGAGGTGTTTAAAAATGGGCACATTTCTTTTTGTTGTCAGCCTTTTCAAATTTGACATTTTATTGATTTACTTGTTTAATTTCACAGTGATAATTCTTCTAAAAACAATGGTTCAAATGTTCTTCATAAATTAAGCTGCATAAAACCAATTCATGTCGTAATGCTGTTTCAGACTCTGGTACACACAACCACGAGAGGCAAAGAGAAAGTTTTGAAAACAATTTATTTTCACACTGTTGAAGCTAGGATGAAGGAGAACCAGGAACTGGGTAAGCGGGTCAATTCCGGAGTTATCTGGACGGGCACAAAAAACAAGTTTAGCTGGGTCCAGACTCAGGGGGAAAAAACACAGAAGATCTTGCTGATAGTGATTAGTTTGATGGACTTACTGAGTGAGAGGCTGGATAAGGAGGTAGGGGGATAAAGTCCTTCCCCACAGCGTCTGTGGTTGGCAGGCAGTGAGCCAGCTGGTACCTGTGATCTCCAGTTAGAAAAAAACTGTCCTTTCTTCCACGGGGAAAAGGTGAACAATGGAGGGTGGGCGGGCAGGTGAATGTTCCCCTGAGTTGAGTCCGACGGTTCTTCTTGAGAGGATGGTTTTGGAGGTAGTGAGCAGGGACCATGAGTCAGAGAGGCGTCACGTTTCTGAGTTTCCACTCTCCTTAAAAAAACGCGATTCAGGGATAAGCAGGCGCAGGTTACTCCATGAGAACCCCGACTGGGCAGGATCTGTTGGACAGGGAAAGACAATGAAACGATTAGTTTCCTGGGAAAAACCAAACTGCATTAGAGCAGGGGTCTAGCCTTTTACCACTGAGTGAATACAACGGGCTGACGCCTTCCCTAGGTCCTCCACTCCTTAAAAACCCAGCTGATTGCTGTCAGGATAAGGAACACCTGTGCAGAAGCACCTGCCCGTCACACCCTAAAGGAAAAAAAAGATAAAGCAAAAAGCACAGCAAGGCCCAGAACAGCACATAACCTGCACACAAACACTGTGGTGGTTGACATTACCCCCCTCTCAACGGACGCCTCCTGGCGGCCAGCTGGTGGAAGGAGCAGCAGAAGCCTCAAACTCCGAGATGAGGACAGGATCCAGGATGAAGCTGCGAGGCACCCACAAGCGGTGCTCAGGGCCATAACCCTGCCAGTCCACGAGATACTGAACACCACGCCCCCTAGGCCTAGAGTCTAAAATCCTACGGACCGTGTAGGCAGGATGGCCATCAATGTCCCGGGCGGGTGGAGGGGGCTCGGAAGGAGGGCACAACAGACTGGTGACGACAGGTTTAACCTGGGACACGTGAAAAACAGGGTGCACTCTGTAGTGAGAGGGCAGTTTCAGACGGACTGAGGAAGGACTGAACACAGTGTCCACCTTAAAAGGGCCTAAAAAACGGGGTGCAAGCTTCTTGGAAAAAGCCCTAAGGAGGAAATCTCTTGCTGACAACCACACCTCCTCCTGTCAGCGTAGTGCTTATTCTGGGTGGAAGTACGCTGGAGAGCGGACTTGGTCAGGTCCCAGAACCTCTTACACTGACGTAAGTAGGTCTGGACAGAGGGAAGAACCCGATCAGGAAAACTAGTAGGGAGGAGAGAAGGTTGGTACCCACAGGAAGCCTCGAAAGGAGACAAACCCGTGGCTGCGGAGACGTGGCTGTTATGAGCGAACTCAACCCAGACAAGATCTTTACTCTACAAGGTGGGGTTGTCTGTGCACAAACAACGTAAAATGTTCTCCATTTCCTGGTTGAGCCTCTCACACTGACTATTGGTCTGAGGGTGGAAACCCGAGGATAACTTGGACTTGGCTCCAAGAGCTGTACAGAAACCTCGCCAGACCTGTGAGACAAACTGAGGACCTCTGTCAGAGAGTATCACTCAGGGGATACCGTGTAGGCGAAAAACATGGTTTATGAGGAGTCTGGCTGTTTCGGCGGCTGAGGGAAGTTTGGTGAGAGCTAGGAGATGACAAGCTTTAGAAAAGCGGTCAATAATAGACAAAATAACTGTCTTGTTCTGAGAGGGAGGAAGACCAGTAACAAAGTCTAAGGCTATGTGAGACCAGGGACGGCTAGGTACTGAGAGGGGCTGGAGAAGTCCAGCTGAGGGCCTGTAGGAGGACTTATTTCTGGCGCATGTAGGACAAGCAGACACAAACTCAACTACATCCCGGTTAAGGGTGGGCCACCAGAAATACCTGCGAAGCAGGGCTATGGTTCGACTAGAACCAGGATGTCCAGAGAAACGTGACAAATGTCCCCAAGATCACTTGAGACCTTACAGTAGTGGGAACATGATGGCGACCGGGGGGACCACCACCTGGGTCAGGCTCGATCTGCTGAGCCTCTTTAATCTTGTCCTCTAATCTCCATGACAGAGTGCCCACTATGCATGATGGAGGGAGAATGGGGACTGGCTCGGGCTTCTCTATAGAGGGAGAAAACTGCCTAGATAAAGCGTCAGGTTTAGTGTTCTTAGCCCCTGGTCGATAAGAGATAATAAAATTAAAGCGGGAAAAAAACACAATGACCAGCGGGACTGTCTTGCAATTTGGTAATTGTACATTAAGTGTAAGTCCTTGGGGTTTTTGTGTTCTCGATGGTGAGTACTTTACACTACAAGTAATGTCTAATATTATAATACACATTTATACAGATATTTTGGGTCAGTTATATTGTGTTTTACTTTTAGTCTATACCCTGCATTATTTCTGTTACACACGTTCATAAGAATTTTGTTGCACATTTTGGACAATTTGGGAGTTGAGTGTTTTGACCATGGGTAATTGTACCTTTGGACCGGGATCAGACCGTGAACCCTCCAGGTGCTTTTTCATATTGGTTTCTGTCTTAAAACCTTAGCATCTTTGAAAAGCTTTGCCATACATTTCTGATCACAAACACACACGTATACAGTGCCAATTTTGCAGGTTTTCTCACTTGCAAAGCATGTAGAAGTCTTCAATTTGTATCATAGGTATTCTTCAATTGTGAGTGACGGAATCGAAAACAAAAATCCAGAAAATCCCATTGTGATTTTTAAGTAATTAATTTGCATTTTCAGGTCGAGTACCTATATAAAAATTTAAGACTTCTACATGCTTTGCAAGTGTGAAAACCTGCGCATACGGCAGCATATCAAATAGTTTTTTCCCCACTGTAAATACACAAATGCAATTGTAGCTCTTGTTTGTCAACTTTCTGTTGCAACTACAATTAGATATGTTAAAGGAAAAGGAATTTTGATAGGCACTGCAGTGTACTACGCATGCATGACTTATCAGTGCAGTCTTAATAGATGCAATTGTGTCACTAAACGCTCACTGTAAATGTATTTTACCACAATTTACTAGTAGTAAATTTAATACAATACAGATCAAATATGTGTCATGCAGATCCTTCAGCGTCACATTTAATACCTACCTGGGGGTAAATGACTGTCAAATATGACATAAACTGATTTAAAAAGATTTTCACAGTCTAGACTGGCAGTTTTCAGGTTACATTGAGGCCTAAAAAAGTGCCACAGAAAAATTATCATTTTTTTTAAATTGCTGTGTAAAAGAACAAAAAGAACATGGAACAAAAGTAGAATAAAAATAATCACATCCCTCCAACATCAAGTTAATATAATGTTGGTAGATGATCGGTCATAGGAAAGTTATAACAATATACATGGAGCAGTGTGGTAATAGATTTTATCTGGGCACACCTTGGAACTTACCGGCCTGCACGAACTAATCAATGTTACACAGTGTCTGAATGGAAATTACGTGAGACAAACATCCCCCAACTCCAGGATACCAGCCTAATTAAGCACAGTATAAATGTTGTCAGTGTTGTGATGGAAATGCTATACATTAAAACCTTACAATTACAGGCATGTACTTTGATCTGTGATTTCTGTTGTGCCTTCATTTAAAGGATTAAGAAAGACAAAAGAGAAATACACACCACTACGTTAAAAAGACTCACACTAATTGAGACTGGTACTGCATCCATTTTCTTGCAAGAAAAAAAATATACCAGGAGATAATGAACCTTAATTTTTTTTATTTCAAAACATTTCCCTTAGATGTGTATTTTACTACCAGCTCTAGAAATACAAACTTCCCTCTGTATCGAATTCTCACTCAATATACTGGTTTGCTGAAAGACTGAGCCAAAGGGGTTTCACTTATTATTGAAGAAACCACAAAACTCAAATGACGTAATCAAAGTAAATTACAACCAGTCCTGAAAAGTCTGGACCCACAATAAACTGGTAGCCAGAAATAATTTAGAAATTATTGATGGGTACTTTGAAAAGACAAAATCTCAAGGCAAATAAGTCACTTAAAAATCTATTTTATTTAGTAGTTATCTGTGGCACAGCGTAATGATGTTTGTTTGATAAAAGGTTAACAAAAATATTTTGATGTACAGAACTGGTGGGACTGAATCCACTACATTAAAATAGAACATTTAATATAATCCTCTGTCAAACTCTTACTATGTTACTAAAAACAGTCGTTACCCAAAAGCAAGATACACGTAACTGATAAAGGTTTAACAAAACTTGATCAGTTAAATAGAAGTTAACTAGGCTAGAAATATCTTGACCTAGAGGTAATATCTACTCTACAATGCAATTTAAGAATGCAAAAATCTTCTATTTCCACAATGTATGGATGTGAGACAGGTAATTTGTCTTTGAAATACTTTACACTGGCTTGACTCTCTTTTCTTTAATCCCTCAACACATTCAAAAACGCATACGGTTAAACATACGGACTGAAAGGATAGGGTAATAATGTGTTCAAGAATTAAATGTTGATTTTATATTTTTAATGATAATATGGGTAAAATTAATGGAGACTGGAAGGTGCTAGCAAAGATCTTACACAATAGACGCATCGCGTGTTGTAGCGGTAGAGCGCATGACCCATATACGGAGGCCTCAGCCCTCGATGCAACTGTCCAGGGTTCAAGTCTTGACCCTGGAGACCTATGCTGCATGTCTTCCTCCCTTCCATTTCCTGTCTGCCTACTTAGAAAAACAGCGAAAATAAAGGCCACTAGTGATGCAAAAACAAAAAAAAATACAAAAGAAAGAAAGTTCAAGAAGTTCAAGTTCAAGAAAGTTCAAGAGAAACATAATGATAACTAAACTGTTTACTCACCTCGAAAACAAACAGAACTTAATTCATAATGCTGAAAATAAGCACTATAGTCATGTAAAAAATGTGGACACCCTATTAAATTTTCAGGTTTCTCTTTAGGAAATATTCACATATCTATGTGAGCTCTTCTTTTGTCTGTGGAAAAGGGATTTAAATGCCTTCAAAACACAAACAATCTTATTTTAGTCACTAAACAAAACTTTTAACAAAACTGTGTTTTATCGATGAGGAATTGCAAGTGTTATTCTTTTTTAGCTGAAAACCCTAGCTGAAAACCATCTACCAGTCTCTGCCGTCGGTCTGTTGAAAGTTTGCCCCATCTCTTGACTTTCTGCTGTAAGATGCTTGAATGGTTTCTTGCATGTACAACCCATTTCAAGTTAGTCCACAGTCTCTCAATGAAATCAATATGTGGTCTAGGACTTTCCATTGTTTAATTCACAGTAAGTCTTTGTTGTATTCACTGGTATGTTTTGGGTCATATTGCGGAATCCAGTTCTGCTTCAACCTTTTTTTACTGATGGCGTTACATTTTCCTCAAGCACCCCTCAGATGAACGATAGGATTCATGGAGTATTCTAAGATGCTTAGCTTGCCAGATCCTGCTGCAGTTGTGGCAAGTATAGAACTCTTAATTTCATGTATAATATTTGCCCAAAGAACCAAAAGGTTTTGTGTGCTATATTTACCTTCTACCTAGTTCTTCAGAGTTCTAAATGGTTCTATTTCAGGCACAATTTCCTTTTTTTGAATGATATATATGAATGACAGCAGATTTAATTAAAATTCAGCAGCAATAACATGCAGCAAATGTACAATTTGGAGCTATTAATTGATCAAATAGATTTTGATATTTTTTTACACTGAACTTTATTATTGTTCTTTTGAAGTATGAAATAGCACAACACAGCTGGTTGGTAAATCAAACAAGGCAAGACTGTGGATGCTTATGGAAAATAGTCATGTGTGGCTCAACAGGCATCCAGTTTGACAGAAAGTCTGCATCAACTTTTAGAACACGTACCCAAAGCAACTGAGGCTGAAGACACTAGCTCTACATTCAAACCCATCATGAAGATGAGAGGTAAATGGGCTGTAGAGGAAGCATCCACTCTAAGTGACAGAGAGGCCACAAAACACATTCCCCTGGTGCTCTGAAGTGCTCTCGCTGACTGACAGCAGAATATCATTTCTGTTGATTTATTCTGAAGTATTCCCTTCTCGAGACCACAGATGGGGGGGCATTTGTCTGCCAGTCAGTGGAGTGCAGTCACATTTCATTCATTATCCACTCGAAATTTCCGATGACAGAATTTACTTGTGAACTTTAACATGAGCAAGTGGATTACTCATTCCATATAGCTCTATTATGAGTCATTTACACATTCATTCACAGCAATATACACAATTGTGAATCATATTTCCAAAGGACTTCTCTATTTTGCATTTAAAAGCTGCACTATAAAAGTTTGCCAACACATACAATCATGGGGAAAAGATTATACGACTTTCAGTAAAAAAAGGGAAAAACCAATTACATATTACCATTCTATAGCTTGAACCAGTAGCTATGATCTGAAGTACTTGTTTTTGTAGGTCTTTTTGTTTGCAGGCTGGTGGGGAGACATTGCTGACCAAGGAATCACACATAATATCTTTGCTGATTAGGTGTCAACAGATCGGACCTGTGCTACTACACCTCCCTTATTTGCAGCTTTGCTTTAGTTTATTAAGGTTTGTTAGCATTTGTCAATGTACAGATTTCTTAAAGTCCCACCACAGCATTTAATTTAGGTCATGTTTGGAGCACTGAAACCTTGATTTTTCTTCTTTTTTTAGTCATCTGTTGTACATTTTTTGTTGTCTTTTATTGATTCAGTTTTGTAATACAGACGGCCTTACATTTGATTCAAGAATACTTTCACATGCAGAGAAATTCATTGTCGACTGCAAAAGGCCCTGGTCCTGTGGCTGTAAACAAGCCTAAAACATCCGCCCTCTACCATCATGCTTTAATGGAGGAAAAATGTGGCATAGCGTAATTTTTGTGAATTTTGACTGAACATGGCACTGTTTAATGGTCCTTCATCTCTACTTTGGTTACATCTGTCCAAAAGACATTCTTCCAGAAGTCCTGTACTTCATTCAGATACACCTTTGGTGACAAATATTTTACGAGAGAAAAACACATTATTTTAAAGAAGCCATATTTTGTTCTCTGGTTTCTGCTGTGATGAAATTTAACATTTACCATGTTAGCTTAGACGTGCAGAGTTTAAAATGCCATTGTTGTGTGTTTTGCTGTTACTCTTGGTGTGGTAAAGTTTGACCTTGGGATGACGCAGTGTTGTCCACTCCTGAAAAGACTGACGACTTTCTTAGATGTTTCCAACTTGTGAACAACAAAAAAATTCAAAAAATTTGGATATTATTGAAAAGTTAATTTATTTCAGTGACTCAGTAGTGAAACTCACTGTTCAGTTTGATTAAGTAGCACCAAGTTTACAACATGTTGTGTCAAGGCACTTTACCGTCACTTCAATTAAATCATACAGATTCCAAGTCAAATACATTCCATATGATCCTAATTTTTTTGATGCTATTTAATCAACTAATGCACTCAAATTCATTTAAATGTTCAAATTGGTAATAACGTTTTCTATCTAAGGAAACCCTGCAGAGTCCATGACTTGCAGCATTCACTAGTCCTGGTTGAACATGCAGCAACAGTGGACAGTCTCTAGCAAGCAATATATATTAATTCCACACAGACTGATGTTTTCACGCCCTTATTCTGTTATGATGATAAAAACAACATTTAAAATTAGATGCAACATGTGGGCTTAATAAAAAGTATGTCTTCTACATACTTAAAGGTTGTTTTATTCAAAAGGTGCTTTTAATCTGACGTCAGAATGCATATTCTAATTTATTGAACATAACTTTAGGATTATTTTGTCCTTATGCATAGGTACCACTTCTGCAGTGCACCACCTTCTCACAGGGGACCTACAAGGCTCAGTACTGGGACCACTTCTCTTTGCCATATACTGTATACCACCTTACCTTCGGATAAAAGGATCTGCCAAATGCATACACATAATCAGTGTGCATCATGTCATTACTATACATCTTAAACATGAATTTCTGAATAATGAGATAATGTATTTTACATGTGAATTCACTGCCAGCATGACCACCCAGCCCTATTTCTAATTTTTAGTGGTTGTTTTTGGGCGTCATTAATGCTGAAGAAAGGTCTCAACTCTTTTTACTATGGCGATGGTGAACATAAAGTATATATTTTTATTGTTTATTTCTTGTTGCAGGTTATGCATGCTGATAACATTTCTGTATGTTTGACACACAAAGGGGGAAAAAAAGATAATGATAGGGAAAGAAAGAGGCATTGAAGCAAAATATGACAGAATTTATTTATTTTTTTTTGCCTCTAAACCATTCTGTATATGACTGCAGAACATTACCCTCAGTTCAGTCACTGGTGCTTTCTGCCAAGAAAACATTTTGTAAAAACAAAATCAAATTTTACAATTAAAAAAATTATAAAAAAATAAGTTTAGGAAATGTTTGTTTGATAGTGATGTGGTTGCCTAAACTGACAAATGGACATTGTTTTGCTTGTTATGAACCTCAGGCTGATATCAAAGAGAATAATTTAATAGAAAGGAAATCAGAAGTTAATGGTGATGAAATTCAAGTCAAACATTAAACCCTTAGCTTTATTATACTCTTACCTGAGTCTAAGCCCTGGTTTCTGTCTGATTCCAAATTTATGTACTGTAGTTAGTGTCGTGTTGGCATTTCTTTTTACATCTGTGCTATGCTGGGACTAATTGGCCATATGGGATCTTGAGTGAGTTGAACTATTTACTGTATGAAAGATGTTGCTCTTTGCTATGTAAAAAAGTCAAGATACAAGATTTAATCACCAATACAGCAAATAGAAGAAATAGAAGTTAAAGTGCTAAAACTGGCATCTATGAAGAAGTGTGTATATGTATGAAAAGACAGATTTACACAAGAATGTGCGACAACTTTATTTGCTGCAAGGAATGCCGTAATTATTTTTAACTTTGTGGCAATATCACCTCACTGTTGGAATATAACCACTTCTAAAGTATGTTTGCTCTGGGATACCAGCTTCAGGTCATGTTACATCTGGATTCAAGTACTGGCCAATTAACCTAATATGCATGTTTTTGGACTGTTTCAGAGTACCTTGGATTACTCAGTCGTTGTGTCCTTGGGCAAGACATCATCCTTGCCTGCTGATGGTTGTCAGAGGGAAGTGCCAATTGTATGGCAGCTTCACTTCTTTCAGTCTGCCCCAGGGCAGCTGTGGCTACAATGTAGCTTATCTTTGTCAGTTTATGAATGGGTGGATGACTGATTGTTGTGAAAAGCACTTTGGGATTTGATAAAGCACTATACAAGTGCAGGCTATTAAACATATATAATTTACCTGGAGAGGACTTTTGCATACACTGGGAGAAAATGCAAAATCCATAAAAAAGGGGACCAGAATTTGGACCCTGGAGCTTCTTGCTGCAAGGTAACAGTGCAAAAAACTGTGCCGTTGTTTGTGTAGCCCATACAAAAGCTAATTATAGGAATTTGCAACCAGTTAACCAGTAACAATGATATCACAGGTGAATTACCTGTGCAGATCACAGTGTTTATTCCTACATAGTCTACTATATTATCAGCTGCACCAGAACATTAAATATCACCATCGCCAATACACATTACTCCACCCATCATCCCCCTAGGTTTTGTTAGCACAGAAGAAAAAAAAAACTAATATTAAAGTAAATAGTCGAGTATTTGCCAAGTTAGAAATATTAATCAGTACGTCAAGATCGAGTGATATTTAAGACAGAAGTTCTAGACGATCCCTGTTAAGATGTATATCATTTAAAACTTTTGCCAATGTAAGATTGGTGTTGTGGTGTTTTGTAAAGCCTGACTGGAAGGCATTGAAAAGACTTGTTCTTATAAAGGGGTAAATTATTTCAGAAATATTTTTTCAATGGCCAGAAATGGTAGGTTGGGTATGGACCTGTAACTGCATTTGTTTCTTTAAAAGTGATTTGATCACCGCAATTTTCAGGGCCTGTGAAAAATGACCTGATTTAAGGGAAGTTTTTACTATGTTCAATGTTTTAGGGGCAGCACATCTTTAAACACTTTTAAAAAATTGGTGGGCAATCTAGTGAGCTAGGTGTTATGCTCACAGAAATATGGTAGTATAAGCTAACAGCATACTAATAGAATGTTGGCTAAGAGTAGCTAACACTGTCTGCTATGCTAACAGTAGCTTCTGTGGCATAGACATTATATGTTAACACCTTTACATGCTGGAGGGCATCCTGCATTATCCTCTGCCATATTGGATGGGACTCACTCTAGGCTAGCATAAGAGCCAGCGGGAGTCAACGCAGAGTGAGCAACTATGCCCAAATTTTTTGGATTCATAGAGGTGTCAAATGATTTGTATAGCATTGTCTTGTTTTCAAGCTCTCCATTTTCAATTTTAATGAAGTACTTAGTTGATTTAGCATCATGCATGTAAATAATTTATACCAAGGATGCTAATTCTGACACTGATCTGTACTTTTAAGAACCACCCAGTACTTTGCAGCTAGTAGATTTGTAGTGAACCTTAATCATTTACCAATCAAGGTCTGTATTAGAGCAAAACATGTATTGCTGCTGATATCTCTGTCACCATGTTGTTGTGTTACATGTTATTA
The DNA here is from genome assembly GCA_036173005.1 of Crenichthys baileyi. NCBI lineage: Eukaryota > Metazoa > Chordata > Actinopteri > Cyprinodontiformes > Goodeidae > Crenichthys > Crenichthys baileyi. The sequence continues at coordinate 44,122 of JAHHUM010001347.1, read as the reverse complement.
ACATTTGTAGAAAAGTAATTAATGTCTTTAAATAACCACGATTACTGGGTGCTCTTGAGGTCTTGTTTTGCCATGATCATATTGATGAAACGGTTTCTTTTGAAGGTATCTGTCGGCTTCGTCATCAACTTGGACACATTGTTGAGGATGATCCCTGACCTGCTCCGAGTTCAGCTTCATGTCTGCACATGTCGCTTCAGTTAGGATCACTTGGAACTTTTATTTAATTGTTTCAGGGCATCAGGCAGAGTTTTCACATTTCTAGTTAGTTTGTTTAGGCTCTGGGCCAGACTGGATATTGGTACCATCTGGGTGGGCAAATTCTAGTAGAATTTTTTTTTATATACTTTTTTATGCTATTTTTTATATTTTTTAACTTCCTTAGTTCACAGTATGTTTTGATGTGATAGGCCTCCTTAGACACCATTGTGTATCTTTTTATAGCCTACCGGTGGGGGAAAACAGTTGTACAGTTTCCTTAAGATATACAGGGGTTGGACAATGAAACTGAAACACCTGTCATTTTAGTGTGGGAGGTTTCATGGCTAAATTGGACCAGCCTGGTGGCCAGTCTTCATTGATTGCACATTGCACCAGTAAGAGCAGAGTGTGAAGATTCAATTAGCAGGGTAAGAGCACAGTTTTGCTCAAAATATTGAAATGCACACAACATTATGGGTGACATACCAGAGTTCAAAAGAGGACAAATTGTTGGTGCACGTCTTGCTGGCGCATCTGTGACCAAGACAGCAAGTCTTTGTGATGTATCAAGAGCCACGGTATCCAGGGTAATGTCAGCATACCACCAAGAAGGACGAACCACATCCAACAGAATTAACTGTGGACGCAAGAGTAAGTTGTCTGAAAGGGATGTTCGGGTGCTAACCTGGATTGTATCCAAAAAACATAAAACCATGGCTGCCCAAATCATGGCAGAATTAAATGTGCACCTCAACTCTCCTGTTTCCACCAGAACTGTCTGTCGGGAGCTCCACAGGGTCAATATATAGCTATAGCCAAACCTTTGGTCACTCATGCCAATGCCAAACGTCGGTTTCAATGGTGCAAGGAGCACAAATCTTGGGCTGTGGAAAATGTGAAACATGTATTGTTCTCTGATGAGTCCACCTTTACTGTTTTCCCCACATCCCGGAGAGTTACGGTGTGGAGAAGCCCCAAAGAAGCGTACCACCCAGACTGTTGCATGCCCAGAGTGAAGCATGGGGGTGGATCAGTGATGGTTTGGGCTGCCATATCATGGCATTCCCTTGGCCCAATACTTGTGCTAAATGGGCACGTCACTGCCAAGGACTACCGAACCATTCTTGAGGACCGTGTGCATCCAATGGTTTAAACATTGTATCCTGAAGGCGGTGCCGTATATCAGGATGACAATGCACCAATACACACAGCAAGACTGGTGAAAGATTGGTTTGATGAACATGAAAGTGAAGTTGAACATCTCCCATGGCCTGTACAGTCACCAGATCTAAATATTATTGAGCCACTTTGGGGTGTTTTGGAGGAGCGAGTCAGGAAACGTTTTCCTCCTCCAGTATCAAGTAGTGACCTGGCCACTATCCTGCAAGAAGAATGGCTTAAAATCCCTCTGAAAACTGTGCAGGACTTGCATATGTCATTCCCAAGACGAATTGACGCTGTATTGGCCGCAAAAGGAGGCCCTACACCATACTATTAAATTATTGTGGTCTAAAACCAGGTGTTTCAGTTTCATTGTCCAACCCCTGTAGATGTATTCTTATTTTAGTTGTTTATTAGTTTTTTTTTTCTTTTCATGTATTTCATGGTCCCTTGTCTGCATTTCCAATGTTTTTGGTCTTAGTTTTGTTGGTTCTTGTCCTTGGGTTTTTCTTTCACTCTGTTTATCTAGTTTCCCTTGCTTTTAGCTCTCCCAACACACCTGCTCCCCAATTATCTTTCATCAACTGTTCATTCTGTGATTTAATATTTATTATAAGGACTGACTAGGTCCTAGGCTCTCTGTCCAGATCTCATCATTGCTGGCACTTACAATCCCAAGTGTAGTTTCTCTCCTAAAATACCCTTTTTGGGATTTTCCTGGCTCCTTACTGCCACCCTGCATTTGGATCCACATCCACACCATCGAACAAAACTTAGTAATGGAGAGGATATTAAAAGGTATCACCTTGCAATTTTCACAGATATTGAAATGCGGGGGATAATGCAGCAGTAGAGGTGTTATTTGGATCATTAAAAGCTAGGGCCTTGGCCCAGTCCAGAAACAGTATAATTTGGTGCATCCCAATATTTTTTGTAGTTTAATATTGAATAATATAGGACATGTTTTATAGGTTACATGCCAAGGCTGTGTTTTTAAAGTGTGTATGAAGGTTAATTAAACAAAAAGTAAACTGAGTTTCTGTTCGTTTTGTCTGACAAAGATTGCTCTTAAAGTGAGAGGGGCTATGTCCACTCGGTGTCTTTCTTATTTCTTCAGTTCTAAAAATGTTACAGTTATAAAGTAATCAAATTAGCAAGTTATATTATTAGATCTTTAAAGCACATAACTTTTATGTTGAGACTTCATCAAACATTTAAAAATAAATGAGCCACTAAGTGTGTTTTATCATTTATTGCTACCATCATCTTAACTTCTGCTGCTGCACTTTATATTGGTACTAAAATAATATTCTCCCCAGATGTCATTTTAAAACTGTCAAGGAGCCAGGCTGCTGTAAAGGACTGCAGCATTGCGTTTCTCTCAGGTCCTGTCTCAGCTTTTTGCTTTTTTCCCCCTTTTAACTCCAGTTTGTAAGTCCTGTAACCTGTATCCTGTCTGCATCGCTCCTTTTCTGAATTACGATTCAGCTAATTTACTATACTGGTTAGGTATACAGGAACTGGAGAGAATATGAGTGAAAAAGTAGCCAGTCAAAATCAAAACCTTGATGGAAGAAGAGAAAGTATTCATTTTGAGGTGTTTAAAAATGGGCACATTTCTTTTTGTTGTCAGCCTTTTCAAATTTGACATTTTATTGATTTACTTGTTTAATTTCACAGTGATAATTCTTCTAAAAACAATGGTTCAAATGTTCTTCATAAATTAAGCTGCATAAAACCAATTCATGTCGTAATGCTGTTTCAGACTCTGGTACACACAACCACGAGAGGCAAAGAGAAAGTTTTGAAAACAATTTATTTTCACACTGTTGAAGCTAGGATGAAGGAGAACCAGGAACTGGGTAAGCGGGTCAATTCCGGAGTTATCTGGACGGGCACAAAAAACAAGTTTAGCTGGGTCCAGACTCAGGGGGAAAAAACACAGAAGATCTTGCTGATAGTGATTAGTTTGATGGACTTACTGAGTGAGAGGCTGGATAAGGAGGTAGGGGGATAAAGTCCTTCCCCACAGCGTCTGTGGTTGGCAGGCAGTGAGCCAGCTGGTACCTGTGATCTCCAGTTAGAAAAAAACTGTCCTTTCTTCCACGGGGAAAAGGTGAACAATGGAGGGTGGGCGGGCAGGTGAATGTTCCCCTGAGTTGAGTCCGACGGTTCTTCTTGAGAGGATGGTTTTGGAGGTAGTGAGCAGGGACCATGAGTCAGAGAGGCGTCACGTTTCTGAGTTTCCACTCTCCTTAAAAAAACGCGATTCAGGGATAAGCAGGCGCAGGTTACTCCATGAGAACCCCGACTGGGCAGGATCTGTTGGACAGGGAAAGACAATGAAACGATTAGTTTCCTGGGAAAAACCAAACTGCATTAGAGCAGGGGTCTAGCCTTTTACCACTGAGTGAATACAACGGGCTGACGCCTTCCCTAGGTCCTCCACTCCTTAAAAACCCAGCTGATTGCTGTCAGGATAAGGAACACCTGTGCAGAAGCACCTGCCCGTCACACCCTAAAGGAAAAAAAAGATAAAGCAAAAAGCACAGCAAGGCCCAGAACAGCACATAACCTGCACACAAACACTGTGGTGGTTGACATTACCCCCCTCTCAACGGACGCCTCCTGGCGGCCAGCTGGTGGAAGGAGCAGCAGAAGCCTCAAACTCCGAGATGAGGACAGGATCCAGGATGAAGCTGCGAGGCACCCACAAGCGGTGCTCAGGGCCATAACCCTGCCAGTCCACGAGATACTGAACACCACGCCCCCTAGGCCTAGAGTCTAAAATCCTACGGACCGTGTAGGCAGGATGGCCATCAATGTCCCGGGCGGGTGGAGGGGGCTCGGAAGGAGGGCACAACAGACTGGTGACGACAGGTTTAACCTGGGACACGTGAAAAACAGGGTGCACTCTGTAGTGAGAGGGCAGTTTCAGACGGACTGAGGAAGGACTGAACACAGTGTCCACCTTAAAAGGGCCTAAAAAACGGGGTGCAAGCTTCTTGGAAAAAGCCCTAAGGAGGAAATCTCTTGCTGACAACCACACCTCCTCCTGTCAGCGTAGTGCTTATTCTGGGTGGAAGTACGCTGGAGAGCGGACTTGGTCAGGTCCCAGAACCTCTTACACTGACGTAAGTAGGTCTGGACAGAGGGAAGAACCCGATCAGGAAAACTAGTAGGGAGGAGAGAAGGTTGGTACCCACAGGAAGCCTCGAAAGGAGACAAACCCGTGGCTGCGGAGACGTGGCTGTTATGAGCGAACTCAACCCAGACAAGATCTTTACTCTACAAGGTGGGGTTGTCTGTGCACAAACAACGTAAAATGTTCTCCATTTCCTGGTTGAGCCTCTCACACTGACTATTGGTCTGAGGGTGGAAACCCGAGGATAACTTGGACTTGGCTCCAAGAGCTGTACAGAAACCTCGCCAGACCTGTGAGACAAACTGAGGACCTCTGTCAGAGAGTATCACTCAGGGGATACCGTGTAGGCGAAAAACATGGTTTATGAGGAGTCTGGCTGTTTCGGCGGCTGAGGGAAGTTTGGTGAGAGCTAGGAGATGACAAGCTTTAGAAAAGCGGTCAATAATAGACAAAATAACTGTCTTGTTCTGAGAGGGAGGAAGACCAGTAACAAAGTCTAAGGCTATGTGAGACCAGGGACGGCTAGGTACTGAGAGGGGCTGGAGAAGTCCAGCTGAGGGCCTGTAGGAGGACTTATTTCTGGCGCATGTAGGACAAGCAGACACAAACTCAACTACATCCCGGTTAAGGGTGGGCCACCAGAAATACCTGCGAAGCAGGGCTATGGTTCGACTAGAACCAGGATGTCCAGAGAAACGTGACAAATGTCCCCAAGATCACTTGAGACCTTACAGTAGTGGGAACATGATGGCGACCGGGGGGACCACCACCTGGGTCAGGCTCGATCTGCTGAGCCTCTTTAATCTTGTCCTCTAATCTCCATGACAGAGTGCCCACTATGCATGATGGAGGGAGAATGGGGACTGGCTCGGGCTTCTCTATAGAGGGAGAAAACTGCCTAGATAAAGCGTCAGGTTTAGTGTTCTTAGCCCCTGGTCGATAAGAGATAATAAAATTAAAGCGGGAAAAAAACACAATGACCAGCGGGACTGTCTTGCAATTTGGTAATTGTACATTAAGTGTAAGTCCTTGGGGTTTTTGTGTTCTCGATGGTGAGTACTTTACACTACAAGTAATGTCTAATATTATAATACACATTTATACAGATATTTTGGGTCAGTTATATTGTGTTTTACTTTTAGTCTATACCCTGCATTATTTCTGTTACACACGTTCATAAGAATTTTGTTGCACATTTTGGACAATTTGGGAGTTGAGTGTTTTGACCATGGGTAATTGTACCTTTGGACCGGGATCAGACCGTGAACCCTCCAGGTGCTTTTTCATATTGGTTTCTGTCTTAAAACCTTAGCATCTTTGAAAAGCTTTGCCATACATTTCTGATCACAAACACACACGTATACAGTGCCAATTTTGCAGGTTTTCTCACTTGCAAAGCATGTAGAAGTCTTCAATTTGTATCATAGGTATTCTTCAATTGTGAGTGACGGAATCGAAAACAAAAATCCAGAAAATCCCATTGTGATTTTTAAGTAATTAATTTGCATTTTCAGGTCGAGTACCTATATAAAAATTTAAGACTTCTACATGCTTTGCAAGTGTGAAAACCTGCGCATACGGCAGCATATCAAATAGTTTTTTCCCCACTGTAAATACACAAATGCAATTGTAGCTCTTGTTTGTCAACTTTCTGTTGCAACTACAATTAGATATGTTAAAGGAAAAGGAATTTTGATAGGCACTGCAGTGTACTACGCATGCATGACTTATCAGTGCAGTCTTAATAGATGCAATTGTGTCACTAAACGCTCACTGTAAATGTATTTTACCACAATTTACTAGTAGTAAATTTAATACAATACAGATCAAATATGTGTCATGCAGATCCTTCAGCGTCACATTTAATACCTACCTGGGGGTAAATGACTGTCAAATATGACATAAACTGATTTAAAAAGATTTTCACAGTCTAGACTGGCAGTTTTCAGGTTACATTGAGGCCTAAAAAAGTGCCACAGAAAAATTATCATTTTTTTTAAATTGCTGTGTAAAAGAACAAAAAGAACATGGAACAAAAGTAGAATAAAAATAATCACATCCCTCCAACATCAAGTTAATATAATGTTGGTAGATGATCGGTCATAGGAAAGTTATAACAATATACATGGAGCAGTGTGGTAATAGATTTTATCTGGGCACACCTTGGAACTTACCGGCCTGCACGAACTAATCAATGTTACACAGTGTCTGAATGGAAATTACGTGAGACAAACATCCCCCAACTCCAGGATACCAGCCTAATTAAGCACAGTATAAATGTTGTCAGTGTTGTGATGGAAATGCTATACATTAAAACCTTACAATTACAGGCATGTACTTTGATCTGTGATTTCTGTTGTGCCTTCATTTAAAGGATTAAGAAAGACAAAAGAGAAATACACACCACTACGTTAAAAAGACTCACACTAATTGAGACTGGTACTGCATCCATTTTCTTGCAAGAAAAAAAATATACCAGGAGATAATGAACCTTAATTTTTTTTATTTCAAAACATTTCCCTTAGATGTGTATTTTACTACCAGCTCTAGAAATACAAACTTCCCTCTGTATCGAATTCTCACTCAATATACTGGTTTGCTGAAAGACTGAGCCAAAGGGGTTTCACTTATTATTGAAGAAACCACAAAACTCAAATGACGTAATCAAAGTAAATTACAACCAGTCCTGAAAAGTCTGGACCCACAATAAACTGGTAGCCAGAAATAATTTAGAAATTATTGATGGGTACTTTGAAAAGACAAAATCTCAAGGCAAATAAGTCACTTAAAAATCTATTTTATTTAGTAGTTATCTGTGGCACAGCGTAATGATGTTTGTTTGATAAAAGGTTAACAAAAATATTTTGATGTACAGAACTGGTGGGACTGAATCCACTACATTAAAATAGAACATTTAATATAATCCTCTGTCAAACTCTTACTATGTTACTAAAAACAGTCGTTACCCAAAAGCAAGATACACGTAACTGATAAAGGTTTAACAAAACTTGATCAGTTAAATAGAAGTTAACTAGGCTAGAAATATCTTGACCTAGAGGTAATATCTACTCTACAATGCAATTTAAGAATGCAAAAATCTTCTATTTCCACAATGTATGGATGTGAGACAGGTAATTTGTCTTTGAAATACTTTACACTGGCTTGACTCTCTTTTCTTTAATCCCTCAACACATTCAAAAACGCATACGGTTAAACATACGGACTGAAAGGATAGGGTAATAATGTGTTCAAGAATTAAATGTTGATTTTATATTTTTAATGATAATATGGGTAAAATTAATGGAGACTGGAAGGTGCTAGCAAAGATCTTACACAATAGACGCATCGCGTGTTGTAGCGGTAGAGCGCATGACCCATATACGGAGGCCTCAGCCCTCGATGCAACTGTCCAGGGTTCAAGTCTTGACCCTGGAGACCTATGCTGCATGTCTTCCTCCCTTCCATTTCCTGTCTGCCTACTTAGAAAAACAGCGAAAATAAAGGCCACTAGTGATGCAAAAACAAAAAAAAATACAAAAGAAAGAAAGTTCAAGAAGTTCAAGTTCAAGAAAGTTCAAGAGAAACATAATGATAACTAAACTGTTTACTCACCTCGAAAACAAACAGAACTTAATTCATAATGCTGAAAATAAGCACTATAGTCATGTAAAAAATGTGGACACCCTATTAAATTTTCAGGTTTCTCTTTAGGAAATATTCACATATCTATGTGAGCTCTTCTTTTGTCTGTGGAAAAGGGATTTAAATGCCTTCAAAACACAAACAATCTTATTTTAGTCACTAAACAAAACTTTTAACAAAACTGTGTTTTATCGATGAGGAATTGCAAGTGTTATTCTTTTTTAGCTGAAAACCCTAGCTGAAAACCATCTACCAGTCTCTGCCGTCGGTCTGTTGAAAGTTTGCCCCATCTCTTGACTTTCTGCTGTAAGATGCTTGAATGGTTTCTTGCATGTACAACCCATTTCAAGTTAGTCCACAGTCTCTCAATGAAATCAATATGTGGTCTAGGACTTTCCATTGTTTAATTCACAGTAAGTCTTTGTTGTATTCACTGGTATGTTTTGGGTCATATTGCGGAATCCAGTTCTGCTTCAACCTTTTTTTACTGATGGCGTTACATTTTCCTCAAGCACCCCTCAGATGAACGATAGGATTCATGGAGTATTCTAAGATGCTTAGCTTGCCAGATCCTGCTGCAGTTGTGGCAAGTATAGAACTCTTAATTTCATGTATAATATTTGCCCAAAGAACCAAAAGGTTTTGTGTGCTATATTTACCTTCTACCTAGTTCTTCAGAGTTCTAAATGGTTCTATTTCAGGCACAATTTCCTTTTTTTGAATGATATATATGAATGACAGCAGATTTAATTAAAATTCAGCAGCAATAACATGCAGCAAATGTACAATTTGGAGCTATTAATTGATCAAATAGATTTTGATATTTTTTTACACTGAACTTTATTATTGTTCTTTTGAAGTATGAAATAGCACAACACAGCTGGTTGGTAAATCAAACAAGGCAAGACTGTGGATGCTTATGGAAAATAGTCATGTGTGGCTCAACAGGCATCCAGTTTGACAGAAAGTCTGCATCAACTTTTAGAACACGTACCCAAAGCAACTGAGGCTGAAGACACTAGCTCTACATTCAAACCCATCATGAAGATGAGAGGTAAATGGGCTGTAGAGGAAGCATCCACTCTAAGTGACAGAGAGGCCACAAAACACATTCCCCTGGTGCTCTGAAGTGCTCTCGCTGACTGACAGCAGAATATCATTTCTGTTGATTTATTCTGAAGTATTCCCTTCTCGAGACCACAGATGGGGGGGCATTTGTCTGCCAGTCAGTGGAGTGCAGTCACATTTCATTCATTATCCACTCGAAATTTCCGATGACAGAATTTACTTGTGAACTTTAACATGAGCAAGTGGATTACTCATTCCATATAGCTCTATTATGAGTCATTTACACATTCATTCACAGCAATATACACAATTGTGAATCATATTTCCAAAGGACTTCTCTATTTTGCATTTAAAAGCTGCACTATAAAAGTTTGCCAACACATACAATCATGGGGAAAAGATTATACGACTTTCAGTAAAAAAAGGGAAAAACCAATTACATATTACCATTCTATAGCTTGAACCAGTAGCTATGATCTGAAGTACTTGTTTTTGTAGGTCTTTTTGTTTGCAGGCTGGTGGGGAGACATTGCTGACCAAGGAATCACACATAATATCTTTGCTGATTAGGTGTCAACAGATCGGACCTGTGCTACTACACCTCCCTTATTTGCAGCTTTGCTTTAGTTTATTAAGGTTTGTTAGCATTTGTCAATGTACAGATTTCTTAAAGTCCCACCACAGCATTTAATTTAGGTCATGTTTGGAGCACTGAAACCTTGATTTTTCTTCTTTTTTTAGTCATCTGTTGTACATTTTTTGTTGTCTTTTATTGATTCAGTTTTGTAATACAGACGGCCTTACATTTGATTCAAGAATACTTTCACATGCAGAGAAATTCATTGTCGACTGCAAAAGGCCCTGGTCCTGTGGCTGTAAACAAGCCTAAAACATCCGCCCTCTACCATCATGCTTTAATGGAGGAAAAATGTGGCATAGCGTAATTTTTGTGAATTTTGACTGAACATGGCACTGTTTAATGGTCCTTCATCTCTACTTTGGTTACATCTGTCCAAAAGACATTCTTCCAGAAGTCCTGTACTTCATTCAGATACACCTTTGGTGACAAATATTTTACGAGAGAAAAACACATTATTTTAAAGAAGCCATATTTTGTTCTCTGGTTTCTGCTGTGATGAAATTTAACATTTACCATGTTAGCTTAGACGTGCAGAGTTTAAAATGCCATTGTTGTGTGTTTTGCTGTTACTCTTGGTGTGGTAAAGTTTGACCTTGGGATGACGCAGTGTTGTCCACTCCTGAAAAGACTGACGACTTTCTTAGATGTTTCCAACTTGTGAACAACAAAAAAATTCAAAAAATTTGGATATTATTGAAAAGTTAATTTATTTCAGTGACTCAGTAGTGAAACTCACTGTTCAGTTTGATTAAGTAGCACCAAGTTTACAACATGTTGTGTCAAGGCACTTTACCGTCACTTCAATTAAATCATACAGATTCCAAGTCAAATACATTCCATATGATCCTAATTTTTTTGATGCTATTTAATCAACTAATGCACTCAAATTCATTTAAATGTTCAAATTGGTAATAACGTTTTCTATCTAAGGAAACCCTGCAGAGTCCATGACTTGCAGCATTCACTAGTCCTGGTTGAACATGCAGCAACAGTGGACAGTCTCTAGCAAGCAATATATATTAATTCCACACAGACTGATGTTTTCACGCCCTTATTCTGTTATGATGATAAAAACAACATTTAAAATTAGATGCAACATGTGGGCTTAATAAAAAGTATGTCTTCTACATACTTAAAGGTTGTTTTATTCAAAAGGTGCTTTTAATCTGACGTCAGAATGCATATTCTAATTTATTGAACATAACTTTAGGATTATTTTGTCCTTATGCATAGGTACCACTTCTGCAGTGCACCACCTTCTCACAGGGGACCTACAAGGCTCAGTACTGGGACCACTTCTCTTTGCCATATACTGTATACCACCTTACCTTCGGATAAAAGGATCTGCCAAATGCATACACATAATCAGTGTGCATCATGTCATTACTATACATCTTAAACATGAATTTCTGAATAATGAGATAATGTATTTTACATGTGAATTCACTGCCAGCATGACCACCCAGCCCTATTTCTAATTTTTAGTGGTTGTTTTTGGGCGTCATTAATGCTGAAGAAAGGTCTCAACTCTTTTTACTATGGCGATGGTGAACATAAAGTATATATTTTTATTGTTTATTTCTTGTTGCAGGTTATGCATGCTGATAACATTTCTGTATGTTTGACACACAAAGGGGGAAAAAAAGATAATGATAGGGAAAGAAAGAGGCATTGAAGCAAAATATGACAGAATTTATTTATTTTTTTTTGCCTCTAAACCATTCTGTATATGACTGCAGAACATTACCCTCAGTTCAGTCACTGGTGCTTTCTGCCAAGAAAACATTTTGTAAAAACAAAATCAAATTTTACAATTAAAAAAATTATAAAAAAATAAGTTTAGGAAATGTTTGTTTGATAGTGATGTGGTTGCCTAAACTGACAAATGGACATTGTTTTGCTTGTTATGAACCTCAGGCTGATATCAAAGAGAATAATTTAATAGAAAGGAAATCAGAAGTTAATGGTGATGAAATTCAAGTCAAACATTAAACCCTTAGCTTTATTATACTCTTACCTGAGTCTAAGCCCTGGTTTCTGTCTGATTCCAAATTTATGTACTGTAGTTAGTGTCGTGTTGGCATTTCTTTTTACATCTGTGCTATGCTGGGACTAATTGGCCATATGGGATCTTGAGTGAGTTGAACTATTTACTGTATGAAAGATGTTGCTCTTTGCTATGTAAAAAAGTCAAGATACAAGATTTAATCACCAATACAGCAAATAGAAGAAATAGAAGTTAAAGTGCTAAAACTGGCATCTATGAAGAAGTGTGTATATGTATGAAAAGACAGATTTACACAAGAATGTGCGACAACTTTATTTGCTGCAAGGAATGCCGTAATTATTTTTAACTTTGTGGCAATATCACCTCACTGTTGGAATATAACCACTTCTAAAGTATGTTTGCTCTGGGATACCAGCTTCAGGTCATGTTACATCTGGATTCAAGTACTGGCCAATTAACCTAATATGCATGTTTTTGGACTGTTTCAGAGTACCTTGGATTACTCAGTCGTTGTGTCCTTGGGCAAGACATCATCCTTGCCTGCTGATGGTTGTCAGAGGGAAGTGCCAATTGTATGGCAGCTTCACTTCTTTCAGTCTGCCCCAGGGCAGCTGTGGCTACAATGTAGCTTATCTTTGTCAGTTTATGAATGGGTGGATGACTGATTGTTGTGAAAAGCACTTTGGGATTTGATAAAGCACTATACAAGTGCAGGCTATTAAACATATATAATTTACCTGGAGAGGACTTTTGCATACACTGGGAGAAAATGCAAAATCCATAAAAAAGGGGACCAGAATTTGGACCCTGGAGCTTCTTGCTGCAAGGTAACAGTGCAAAAAACTGTGCCGTTGTTTGTGTAGCCCATACAAAAGCTAATTATAGGAATTTGCAACCAGTTAACCAGTAACAATGATATCACAGGTGAATTACCTGTGCAGATCACAGTGTTTATTCCTACATAGTCTACTATATTATCAGCTGCACCAGAACATTAAATATCACCATCGCCAATACACATTACTCCACCCATCATCCCCCTAGGTTTTGTTAGCACAGAAGAAAAAAAAAACTAATATTAAAGTAAATAGTCGAGTATTTGCCAAGTTAGAAATATTAATCAGTACGTCAAGATCGAGTGATATTTAAGACAGAAGTTCTAGACGATCCCTGTTAAGATGTATATCATTTAAAACTTTTGCCAATGTAAGATTGGTGTTGTGGTGTTTTGTAAAGCCTGACTGGAAGGCATTGAAAAGACTTGTTCTTATAAAGGGGTAAATTATTTCAGAAATATTTTTTCAATGGCCAGAAATGGTAGGTTGGGTATGGACCTGTAACTGCATTTGTTTCTTTAAAAGTGATTTGATCACCGCAATTTTCAGGGCCTGTGAAAAATGACCTGATTTAAGGGAAGTTTTTACTATGTTCAATGTTTTAGGGGCAGCACATCTTTAAACACTTTTAAAAAATTGGTGGGCAATCTAGTGAGCTAGGTGTTATGCTCACAGAAATATGGTAGTATAAGCTAACAGCATACTAATAGAATGTTGGCTAAGAGTAGCTAACACTGTCTGCTATGCTAACAGTAGCTTCTGTGGCATAGACATTATATGTTAACACCTTTACATGCTGGAGGGCATCCTGCATTATCCTCTGCCATATTGGATGGGACTCACTCTAGGCTAGCATAAGAGCCAGCGGGAGTCAACGCAGAGTGAGCAACTATGCCCAAATTTTTTGGATTCATAGAGGTGTCAAATGATTTGTATAGCATTGTCTTGTTTTCAAGCTCTCCATTTTCAATTTTAATGAAGTACTTAGTTGATTTAGCATCATGCATGTAAATAATTTATACCAAGGATGCTAATTCTGACACTGATCTGTACTTTTAAGAACCACCCAGTACTTTGCAGCTAGTAGATTTGTAGTGAACCTTAATCATTTACCAATCAAGGTCTGTATTAGAGCAAAACATGTATTGCTGCTGATATCTCTGTCACCATGTTGTTGTGTTACATGTTATTAACATTTGTAGAAAAGTAATTAATGTCTTTAAATAACCACGATTACTGGGTGCTCTTGAGGTCTTGTTTTGCCATGATCATATTGATGAAACGGTTTCTTTTGAAGGTATCTGTCGGCTTCGTCATCAACTTGGACACATTGTTGAGGATGATCCCTGACCTGCTCCGAGTTCAGCTTCATGTCTGCACATGTCGCTTCAGTTAGGATCACTTGGAACTTTTATTTAATTGTTTCAGGGCATCAGGCAGAGTTTTCACATTTCTAGTTAGTTTGTTTAGGCTCTGGGCCAGACTGGATATTGGTACCATCTGGGTGGGCAAATTCTAGTAGAATTTTTTTTTATATACTTTTTTATGCTATTTTTTATATTTTTTAACTTCCTTAGTTCACAGTATGTTTTGATGTGATAGGCCTCCTTAGACACCATTGTGTATCTTTTTATAGCCTACCGGTGGGGGAAAACAGTTGTACAGTTTCCTTAAGATATACAGGGGTTGGACAATGAAACTGAAACACCTGTCATTTTAGTGTGGGAGGTTTCATGGCTAAATTGGACCAGCCTGGTGGCCAGTCTTCATTGATTGCACATTGCACCAGTAAGAGCAGAGTGTGAAGATTCAATTAGCAGGGTAAGAGCACAGTTTTGCTCAAAATATTGAAATGCACACAACATTATGGGTGACATACCAGAGTTCAAAAGAGGACAAATTGTTGGTGCACGTCTTGCTGGCGCATCTGTGACCAAGACAGCAAGTCTTTGTGATGTATCAAGAGCCACGGTATCCAGGGTAATGTCAGCATACCACCAAGAAGGACGAACCACATCCAACAGAATTAACTGTGGACGCAAGAGTAAGTTGTCTGAAAGGGATGTTCGGGTGCTAACCTGGATTGTATCCAAAAAACATAAAACCATGGCTGCCCAAATCATGGCAGAATTAAATGTGCACCTCAACTCTCCTGTTTCCACCAGAACTGTCTGTCGGGAGCTCCACAGGGTCAATATATAGCTATAGCCAAACCTTTGGTCACTCATGCCAATGCCAAACGTCGGTTTCAATGGTGCAAGGAGCACAAATCTTGGGCTGTGGAAAATGTGAAACATGTATTGTTCTCTGATGAGTCCACCTTTACTGTTTTCCCCACATCCCGGAGAGTTACGGTGTGGAGAAGCCCCAAAGAAGCGTACCACCCAGACTGTTGCATGCCCAGAGTGAAGCATGGGGGTGGATCAGTGATGGTTTGGGCTGCCATATCATGGCATTCCCTTGGCCCAATACTTGTGCTAAATGGGCACGTCACTGCCAAGGACTACCGAACCATTCTTGAGGACCGTGTGCATCCAATGGTTTAAACATTGTATCCTGAAGGCGGTGCCGTATATCAGGATGACAATGCACCAATACACACAGCAAGACTGGTGAAAGATTGGTTTGATGAACATGAAAGTGAAGTTGAACATCTCCCATGGCCTGTACAGTCACCAGATCTAAATATTATTGAGCCACTTTGGGGTGTTTTGGAGGAGCGAGTCAGGAAACGTTTTCCTCCTCCAGTATCAAGTAGTGACCTGGCCACTATCCTGCAAGAAGAATGGCTTAAAATCCCTCTGAAAACTGTGCAGGACTTGCATATGTCATTCCCAAGACGAATTGACGCTGTATTGGCCGCAAAAGGAGGCCCTACACCATACTAATAAATTATTGTGGTCTAAAACCAGGTGTTTCAGTTTCATTGTCCAACCCCTGTATATTTTATGGCTCTGACTGTCCTCATTAAACATATCTGTAATCTGTAATAAAGTGTGTTAATGTTTTTTTTTTCATTATTTTTTTTTTAGGAGGCTGGAATAAAAATCTCAGTGCAGGGCAGTTTCAGTACGTTTTCGGCCATCTGATGGTCTATTGTGGTGTCTCACCTAGTGGGTCAGGCGACGTGACAGCACAAGATGAGATTGTGTCCGTATCAGCTGCAGACATGCATTCTGCTTTATTGCAGAATGATAACATTTCTGGAGTCATATGTGACCAAAGTAACCTGCCCACCTGCTTTGGTGATCTCGTGGACAATGCCCTGGTCCACATTTCAGGGTTTGTTGTCAATTGTCAAAATATTTTGAAAAAAAAAAATGTCCTGTGAGGTGTGCCATGAATGCCTTGTCACAGCTGCTGTACCCTCATCCTTTGGCTAGAGCTACCACCATCTGCTTCAACTTAAAAACAATGGTGGGCTGATGATCCCCTCAGAGGGAACAGTGAAGGTGGTCAGAGCAGCAAAGCGTGTGATTCGTCTAAACTCAACCAAACAAGATGTCAGTGCATCCTTCGTCAACCATTTTGTTCGGGCTGCGATTGGTTTAGAAGATGTGTTTTTACTCTATGACTACATTGCAGAAACCCAAATTAGAACCAAAATTTTTGCTTGTGTCATTTGTTTCACAAACTAAGGCTGCACCACATTGCAAAATGAATTGCCCTGGAATTAGAAAGTGCCAGCACATGCAAGAAACTGTCCAAAACTGTTATTTTTCAAGGGTTTTAGCTCCCAGCCCCAGTTGCCAACAGGGTAGTGTAAGACATTGGAATGATCTGGAATTTTTAAAGATTACTTTGTGTGTGTGCGTGAGAGGGAGAGATTGAAATAAATACAAATGAACAATCAAACTTGTTTCTTTATTAAAATATAAAATGTATTAATATGCCATTCCATATGTCTGTCTTTGTTAAAGAGCATAAAACTAGACTATGTATAAAATGTCTATTGTTCTGGGGTATCATTAGCTTGATAGCTAATATACTAATGTTAACATTGCAGTCAAAGCTAGCATTAATAGTGAACATTATATACTTCGCCAAAATTACAGTTCAGACCCTGTCAGATTTGGGTTTAACCAAATCTTTTAATTTTACCAACAGTTTCTTTTGACTGGAAGTAATATTAATTCTTTGAATGGTTTCCTAGATTTGTGCTCTGACATAACCCAGCTTGAGTGGGACAAACAGATCAGTTGTCCTGGGCCCAAGGTGGAGGGGGGTCCAGAACTGAACAATTCAGCCTTCAAAATATGCCAATAATAGTTTATTTGTTGTTGTTTTTTTCAAAAGAGCCCTGTTTGTGAAGAAACATATAAGCTTAACATTTAAGTTACCTTTTTTGTATTTTATTTTCTTCCTAATTGTGCAGTAGTGGGAATAGGACCCCCCTACCATCCCAAACACAAAATGGTTTGCGACACAACTTCTGACTTTGAGTTCATTAAGCCACTCAAGTAAAGTAGCCTATAAAATGCTTAGCGCACTACAGCTTCAATCTGCCCCGCCGATCTGGGTCAGACAGCCTCTTCATCACTTTGATACAACGAAACAGTACCACTACTGTCACCTGAGGAACACGCCTGAAGCCGCAGGTCCAGCCTACCTTTGATGTGCTCTTCAATCTGCAGCAGGACCTCTCTCATCTCTGTGTCTTCAACTCTAATGGTGCTAACAGGGTAAGCAGTTTCTGTCAGTGACGTGTTGTATATTTTTGTATTTTGTTTTTGGTAAAACTGCAGTATTATATTCAATAAATTAGAATATGGGTTCTTACATATTCTGAGTCTGAACCCATATTCGTTTGTCAGATTAAAAGCACCCTTTGAAAATAACAACCATTAAGCAGGTATTATACATAGTCTTCATTAAGCCTTTGTTTCTGTATTAAAAATATATTATTTTATTGGTCTGACATAATATTATAATCTTAAATGTCATGTTTTTATTAGCTGCAAGCAAAATATCATAATTAATCTGTCTGTGTGGAATTAATCTATATATGTTTCACTTAGAGAGTTCAGTTACTGAAATTAATGAACTTCTCAATAATATTCTACTTTAGTGAATCTGACTGTATCTTATCTGTTGTCAACCAAAAAATTCTACCAAAAATTCGAATATTAGCTAATATATAAACTTAACATGTTGGCTAACATGGATTTGTTAGCTAACACTAACAAATCCATATTATCTACATAGCTGATGTTATATATATATATGCCATGATAACACAAGTTTATATACTTTCATTAGCTAGAATACTCACATCAACTAACATGGTAACAGAAGGGTATGCTACCATAAAAAAGTAAGGCTTTAATTTTGACGAGTATCTGAGATTTATTTTGAAAGAGCAACAGAACTACATAATTCATACCAAATTTTGTTATTTTGAAAACATTATCAATAATCTATCCTATGAAAGAGGCCTTTTTTATAGCTTATCTGTAAAATATATTTTGAATGTCCAAATGGTCAGTAGGGATACATATACGGTCATATTCAATAAAATAGAATATGCATTCAATGGGGCCTCTTTTGTCAGATTAAAAATACCTTTTGAAAATAACAACAAGTCTTCATAAAGCCCACATTTCTGTATTAAAAATTGTTTTTTATTGGTCTCATGTAATATTCTAATATCAGATGTCATGTTTTCTTTAGCTGTAAGTGACAAATAATCATAACAGAAAACAAAGGCCTGAAAACATCAGTCTGTGTGTAAATTGTCCATATAATCTGTTTCACATTGTCAGTTGAGTTAATAAGATAAATTAACTTTTCAACAATATTCTGATTTATTGAATTTGACTGTAGATGCTAGGTTGTCTTGTCAAATTGTCTTTTGCATTGTGTGCTTTTTAATTTTTAGATTATACATTATTTCACAGGAAAAGGGCTGCACAGCACCTAAAACCTCCAGTCCACTATAACACCACGTTGTGACTAACACTGATAATAGGCTATCACATATAAAAAAAACAGACAGAGCTTTTGTATCAAACTGTAAGATAGACGCAGCAGTCCAGGTCCATCGGCACACAAGAAATGATCATTTTATGCCTATTTTGAAATTTACTGTACCATGTCCCTGGACTGGCTCTGTGGCTCATTATCTTTTGAACACAACTGGCTCCATTTGCTTGTCTAACAGCCCTGCAGGAATCCTCTGAATTTGCAAATTTACACCCAGGAGAAATTTTGTTCCGAACGAGAAAAATGAATCAGACTGTAAATGCCTTTCACATCCAGTTAGGGTGTTTCATAATTAAATGGTATATTGCAGTACTGTGCAAACTGACCACTATAAACACACGTAATTAAAAAAAAAATATTCTAGTAATTCCATTTTGTCCCTATGGAAACTAGATTAAATGTTTATAATAAAAATATCCCTTTCATTATCAAAAATGCTGGACCATCAATCTCAGATTTAATAATAAAGTGGCATCTAAATTACTTCTTGCATAAAATCATATGTGGGTGGAAGTTTGGGTGAGAAAAATATGACTCTTATCTCTTTTACCTAAGTACCACTGAACCTTGAAAGGAGAAATCCTGAAATTGGTAGCAAAAATGAGGTAAAATATAAAGTATCATTTGAATTTTATATTATCTGCTGGCTGGCAATTCTCACAGGTAGCTGTAAGACCCAGACTATAAATTTTGTGACAGAAGAAATTGAAACACTGTGGTTCAGAAAATCCAATGTTAGATTACATTTTTGATTGTTATTAAAAACCAAAGGCCCTTTATTTTCCCCATTGTACATAAACTTGAAAGAGCTGTGGCATCTTTACAAACTGATTAACGGAAAGCAGGGGCTTACAAGACAAACGAGCATCTTGGCCCACACCTATTTATGGCTACTTTAGGCTGTCTAGATAGATAGATAGATGTCTAGATAGATAGATAGATGTCTAGATAATAGATAGATGTCTAGATAGATAGATAGATGTCTAGATAGATAGATAGATGTCTAGATAGATGTAAAGATAGTAGAGTTAATAGATAGATAGATGTCTAGATAGATGTCTAGATAGAAAGATAGATAGATATTACAAGATAGATAGATAGAAGATAGATAATAGAAGATAGAAGAAGATAGATAGAAGATAGATAGATAGATAGATAATGATAGATAGATAGATGTCTAATAGATGATCTTAGATAGATAGTAGATAGATTCTAGATAGAAAGATAGTGTTAAAATAGATGGATGGGGTTTTAGATAATAGATAGATGTCTAGATGTTA
Source organism: Crenichthys baileyi (assembly GCA_036173005.1). Lineage (NCBI taxonomy): Eukaryota > Metazoa > Chordata > Actinopteri > Cyprinodontiformes > Goodeidae > Crenichthys > Crenichthys baileyi. Next base: position 24,159 of record JAHHUM010001347.1, on the reverse strand, counting down.
GATAGATAGAGTCTAGAAGTGATAGAGTCAGAGATATAGATAGATGTTGATAGATATAGATAGATGTCTAGATAGATAGATGTCTAGATGTCAGATGTCTAATGATAGTAGATAGATAGATAGAAAAGAAATGATAATAGATAGATAATGATAGATGATAGATAGATAGATAAAGATAGATAGATAGAAGATAGATAGATGGATGGATGTCTAGATAGATAGATGATGGATAGATAGATAGATGTCTAGATAGATAGATGGATGGATAATGATAGATTAGATAGATAGATGGATAGATGTCTAGATGGATAGATGTCTAGATAGATAGATGTCTAGATAGATAGATGTCGATAGATAGATAGATGTCTAGATAGATAGATAGATGTCTAGATAGATAGAGGAGGAGTCTAGATAGATAGATGTCTAGATAGAAGTGTCGATAATGATAGTGTCTAGAAGAGCTAGATAGATAGATGTCTAGATAGATTCAGATAGATGTTTGATGATTTAATAGAGTCTAGATAGATAGATGTCTAGATAGATAGATAGATGTCTAGATAGATAGATGTCTAGATAGATAGATAGATGTCTAGATAGATAGATGTCTAGATAGATAGATGTCTAGATAGATAGATAGATGTCTAGATAGATAGATGTCTAGATAGATGGATAGGGTTTGATAGATAGATGTCTAGATAGATGTCTAGATAATAGATAGATGTCTAGATAGATAGATGTCTAGATAATAGATAGATGTCTAGATAGATAGATGTCTAGATAGATGTCTAAGATAGATGTCTAGATAGAGTTAGATAGATAATTCTAGATAGTANTTGAAAATTGCTTTGCTTTGTATTGAAAATTCAGTTTGATTACTTTCACTTTCAGGTCTAAAATTGAGTGTCAGTTCCAAAATTAATTTTTTTGTGTCACACATCCGGGTTCTTGAAGCCACAGATTGATCAAACATAGATTTACTGATTCACCGATGTCATTCACTATTGCTGTGTCCAAATTAACGTCCGAATTCTTTTGAAGGACGCATTTGTTGGCCGATAACGTCCTGGATGAGGCGACGAATGCAGTCCAATCTCCAAGGTTCCAACAAATGCGTCCTTCTTTTCCCTTGATTTGAAGGATGGGTCCGTTGTAATGTATATGATTCATTGCGGGTCGAAGTAGATTGTTCAAACGGAAGTAGCAAAGGCCGAAGGAGAGACAAAAGTCGTAAATAAAATGATATTATACTATATTAAATATTAAAATTATATTATATTCTGTGAAACAACTGAACTTTAACAATGTTTTTAGATGAGAATGTAGTTGTGTAAACCTAAAATATCTGATCAGTTTATCAAGATGTTGCTTAATTGCACAAATGCACCAATGTGTTCGTCTGCTGCCCCAGCAGCCGGCTCGCCTCTCCAGCTGTCAGCTGACCGGGTGGTCCCGGCACATTGTTTCCAAACTCCCGCTGGGTTTCTCCAATGGGTGGAAGTTAAACAGATTTAATTCAGTCAGATGAAATCTAATATTAATGTTTGGTTTATTTATAATAATAATAATAATAAAAATTATTATTATTATGCTCTGCAAATAAACTGATTTAAACTTTGTTCCTAAAGTTAATATGTTAGTGTTTAAGTTGTTGAAAGCTTTACAAATAAATTAAACAAATCGTATTTGTCATCAATTTATTTTATTTATTTATTTTATTATCTATGAACACAAAAATATTTTCAACATTTTAAATGGCTAAATAATGAACAAGATCATAAAACAATAACATTTTAAAACAAAACAGCATTATAAGCCATCAGCAATATGTAAAAGGGTAAATAAAAACCGTGTAGTTATTTACAGTAGAGACAGCAGTATTAACCTTCAGGCTCCATTTGTTCGGCTTCACAGCTCTACGCTTCCCTAACACGGTTGCTAGGCAACAGAAGTTACACTAAGGTTTTTTTTTGTTTTTTTTTGTCACTAGAGGCCTTTATTTTTGATAGTAGGCAGACAGGAAGGTGGGGCAAAGAGGGGGAGACATTCGGCAAAGGTCACCGGGTCCGGAACTCGAACCCGGGACGGCCGCTTCGAGGACTATAGCCTCTATATGTGGCCGCGTGCTAACGCCTACACCACCAGCGCCGTGCCAGTTACACTGAGGTAAGGGCAAGAGAAACACAGACCGACATAACACCGGCAAACTATGCTAATCTGGCATGTTTACCTAACAGCTACAGGTAGCATAAGTGTTACTGTTTGACCATCGTTTGTTTACATGACGCTTCTTATAGATGCTCATTTGACTTGGTGATTGACATCCGCCAAGCTCATGTATGCTGCACTGCTCCAGCGCAACATGCCGTAAAGGAAGTTTAACCGGATGTGAAACGTAAATCGATGAATCTGTGTTTGATTAATCTGTGGCTATCCTCAAGGACCTGGATGTTCGACACAAAAAACAGACTTACAGACTTGAAAATGAAAGTACTCAAAATGAATTTTTAATACAACGAAATACATTTTAAAAGCAAATGAATTCAGTTTCAAACCATAAAATTCAGTTTCAGTTTAGTGAAATTTCTTTTCAAACCAATGCATTTAATTTCAAATTACACAATTACAAATTCAGTCAGAGCAATTCAAATTCAGTTTCTGATGGCACAACTTTCTTCCCATACTTATCCTGTTTGTATAAGCTGAATCACTGTGAGTTCCTACACATAATATTAAAATTCAAGCAACTTCGGTATAAACACAGCAGAAAAGGGGTAGGACCGAAAAGATAAACTATAGTGAATCCACTCAACGTCTTCTCGATCAGTTAATCCGTCCTGTTTTATGACACTGTAACATCCATATGTATTTTATCGACCCTTACCTACACAAAAAGAAAAAAAATAATATTAAGGAAAATAAAAGAAAAATGGATGTCTTGTTTAAGTATTGTACTGGTGGTATCACCATTAAATCTTAAAAGAAGATTAACCAATGCTAACTATTCAGACATTCAAATACCTTTAATCTTACTCCTTGTTTCGTGTAAGCGCAGGCTGGGTTTTTGTAGCTGTTTGTGGGTCTGTGAATGAGTGCTTGGTGCTGCCCACTGTTATCATGAGCTTCACTAGGTAATACAAACTGTAGGCTACTCTGGCATTGCGCAGCTTCATCTTAACTGGGTTGAAAGTAGCTCATAATTTGCTGATTTTGTGGCTCATATCTGACAAAATGTGCATAGGTTTTCCTTTGTAGTATAGACTGCCTTTACTCCTGGATATCTGCAGAATTTTCTCCCTATCAGAGAAATAATGCAGGCAGACGATCATTGCTCTCGGGCGTCCTCCTGGCTGTGGTCTGGGGACCAGCGTTCTATGGGCTCGGTCTATCGAGATAGGTGACTCGAAGTTTTCTTTGCCGAGCACTTCTGAGAAAAATTCCTCTATGAAATGGGTCAGGTTCCCTGCTACTGTGTCCTCGATGATTCACACCACACGTAGATTTTGCTTTTGTCTTCGGTTTTCCAGGTCCAGAAATTTTCCCTGCAGCTTATCGAAGTCTTTCTGTAGGGAATCGTGTGCTTGGCAGATATGGCAGATACTTTGTTTGATATATCACATAGACCTTTTTCCATTTCTTTCTGTGTACGTCTTGCTTCTGTGTGGATCCTATGCAGTGTTTAAATTTTCTGTGATAGCTTATGAGCATTTTAATATCCTCTTTAGCCTCATCACTCAATGTTAATATGTCTTTGCATATGACCTGATGTATAGACTCAATTTCTGCTTAACTGTTGTTTTTAAAATCTTCACGGTATGCACGTAGTTCACTTAGTATTCCTACTGTGAGAGGCTAGTCTTCCTCCCTCCTTTCGTCTTCATCTTGTGTGCGGCCTGCAGTATCGTTGACTGAAACGGAGCTGCATGGAGTTTTGCTAGCCAGGGGCTCATTAGCATGAGCCATGTTACTTAAAGTTCTGTTAGTTGAAACCTTGTTAGCCAAAACGGTGCTAGCCGGTGTGGATGCAGGCTGTAAAGTCTTTTGGGTATATTTCCGACTGCCTTTTACTGTCTATCTTGTATGGAGTTTTTCTATATTAAGGTGGCTAAGAAAAAAAAATTGTGTTGACCCAGGATATTTTAAATCTAGAAACTTTGTGGAGCTATCCCCCAGAAGAAGACACGAACGCTGACAATGACATGAGCTTGAATGAACAATTTAGGATTAGAGATGTCTTTCCCCCAAAAGGGCAGAGACTGAAATAAAATGAAATGTTAGACGTAAAGAATATCAGGCGGGATAAATGAATAAAATAAAAACTAATAGGGAGAAGGACAGGCTTACGAAGAAACGGGAAAAGAGAGAGCTGGACAGGCTTGATAAAGGGATGAGTTAGACAGAAAGAGGAAGGAAGGAGCGTTGCCGCTCGAGCGCATGTGGGTGAAAGAGTGATGGCAAGGAATAAAAGACAATAGGGAGCCTGCCTGGATGTGAGGCAGTGAGAATGATGAATGAGCTTGTGAAGGCATGAGAATGACGACTCTAGCCGCGGAGGCATCGAGATGACGAATGCGTTATGCCACGGAGGCTTTGGGGGGTTGATGAATGAGTATTCAAGGCAAAAAAGTTGATGACTCGAGCCGCGTAGACGTCGAGATGACGAATGCATTATGCCGTGGATGCATGGGAGTGGTAGATGAGACTGCAGAAGCATGAGAATGATAAAGAGCGAGAGAATGATGACATGATTGTACATGCTGAAGGGAAGAACTTAGTGATGACGTGGGAGAGAGAAATGATTGACTTTGGCTGACGAATGCTGGAGGCCTTAGACCTTAGAGAAATGGGGATAAGAGAGATTAAGTTAGATGGGTTGATTTTTATCTATGAAGATAAACTGAATAATAATTAGAGGCCATCCACCACCAGATAATGCAAGAAGTTCTTACCAAAGAACTGAGAGATCATTTAGGCGGACTGAGTTTGTGAAGTTTGAGTGCGAATTTGAACATGGATTGGAAAGGCCAGAACAGGCCATCAAGTCGAGCAATGGAAATAAACAGGGGCCTTTCCCTTTGGTATGTTTAAGGAAAAGTTTGAAGTTGTCAGGATAAAACTTGTGGTCTGAAGAGGCTAAGTATCTTGATGGATCAAATGAATTGTTAGGAGAGGTAAATTCACTTAACCTTAGGAACCTGATGAAGTTATATGTGACTGCTGGCTAGGTTATGCATCGGAGGTAGGGCATGATAGACTTAGAGGAGGAACGGCCTTTATTTATAGCTTTCAGCATGGCTGCATTGTTGCATAAAGCAACAATACGTTTTCTTTTCCAATAGCGGCCCCAGATGCAATAGGCAAAGGCGATGGGAAAACTCCTGTAAAAAAATGTTCCATGTACAGTCAATTATTACTCAATAAGAAGGCAAGAAACATGCAAGGGAAAAAAAGATAATGACTACATAAAATGATCAAATTCTGTTTCATTTAAAATTAACAGTAGTCCAAATACAATGATTACCAAATAAATGGGAAGAAGCAGAAGTCAGATCACTTGAATTTTGGAAATTTTTCCTAGCTTAAATTGGCTTTTCCAGCAAAGGTTAATTTGTCATGGCTTTTTTAACTGTCTTGACCGACATGCAGATAACACTCAGGAGGCAGATAAAAGTTTAACAAGTTTATTTTTACAGAACTGGATTTGGAGATGGACCTGGGACTGGAAACACACTAACTGCATGGAGAAGGAGAACAGGTAAGTCGGATATATTTCAGGGATGAGGATTTTGTTAGTGAAGATGGATTTTGCTTGCAGGAGAGATGAGGAGTAACTGCCAAGGGGAGAGCTATGTGGAGCCTGGGAGGAGAGCTGCAAAGCAGCTTTGTGGTGAATCTGATCCAAGGTAAGTAATTGTAGGCATAGGTGGTGGTTATGGGTGAACCCACGGATGTGCAACTTGCTTTCAGGAAGAGGGGCGCCAGTCTGAGGTTGGTACTTCACCTGGTGAATGTTTTAGGAGAGGAGCACAGTGGAGGGTGAGCAACGTTCGCTTTACTTGAGACCTAGGAGTAAAGGAGCTTAGAGGCTGCCAGCTGGAACTTGATCTGAGAAGGAGTACTTGGAATCTTTGGATCTTGATCTTCTGTCCGAAGACAAACTGGAACTGGAGCCAGGACTGGAAAGTCACCTGTGAAGGAGCAAACTAGGAGGTACACACATGGACCCCTCGGTACCCCTCAGTTAATGAAAGAAAAACCCACAATGGTCACAGAAATAACTTGAATCTGACAAAGGTAGTAATGAAAAAAAATTCTGTGAAAATGAACAAATGAAAGTCAGACATTGATTTTCAAACATGCTTCAACAGAATTATTTAAAAAAATAAACTCATGAAACAGGCCTGGACAAAATTATGGTACCCATGAAAATAATGTGACCAAAAGGACATGTTAAATCAAGGTGTGTCCATAATTAGCATCACAGGTGTCTACATTCTTGTTTATCAGTCAGTGGGCCTATATATAGGGCTACAGGTAGTCACTGTGCTGTTGGGTGACATGGTGTGTACCACACTCAACATGGTGCAGAGGAAGCGAAGGAAAAAGTTGTCTCAGGAGATTAGAAAGAAACTTATAGACAAGCATGTTAAAGGTAAAGGTTATAAGACCATCTTCAAGCAGTTTCATGTTGCTGTGACTACAGTTGCACATATTCACAAATTTAATGGGACTGTAGCCAACCTCCCTGTACGTGGCCGCAGGAGGAAAATTGATGAAAAAACAAAGAGACGGATAATACGAACGGAAATGAAAGAGTCCAGAAAAACTTCTAAAGAGATTAAAGGTGAACTTCAAGCTCAAGAAACATCAGTGTTAGATCGCACCATCCGACGTTGTTTGAGGCAAAGTGGACTTAATAGGAGATGACCAAGGAGAACACCATTGTTGAAAACAAATCATGAAAAGCCAGACTGAAATTTGCCAAACTACATGTTGACAAGCCACAAAGCTTCTGGGAGAATGTCCTATGGACAGATGAGACAAAAATTGAACTTTTTGGTAAGGCACATCAGCTCTATGTTCGCAGACGGAAAAATGAAGCATATGAAGAAAAGAAAACTGTCCCTACTGTGAAACATGGAGGACGCTCTGTTATGTTCTGGGGCTGTTTTGTTGCATCTGGCACAGGGTGTCTCGAATCTGTGCAGGGTATAATGAAATCTCAAGACTATCAAGGGATTCTAGAGGGAAATGTGCTGCCCAGTGTCAGGAAGCTTGGTCTCAGTCGCAGGTCAAGTGTCTTGCAACAGGATAATGACCCAAAACACAGCTAAAAACACCCAAGAATGGCTAAGAGGAAAACATTGGACTATTCTGAAGTGGCCTTCTATGAGTTCTGACCTAGATCCTATTGAGCATCTTTGGAAAGAGCTGAAACATGCTGTTTGGAAAAGGCACCCTTCAAACCTGAGACAACTGGAGCACTTTGTTCATGAGGAGTGGGCCAAAATACCTGCTGAGAGGTGCAGAAGTCTCATTAACAGTTATAGGAATTGTTTGATTGCAGTTATTGCCTCAAAAGGTTGAGCAACAAAATAATAAGATAAGGGTACCACCATTTTTGTCCAGGCCTGTGTACCCCTCGGTTAATGAAAGAAAAACCTACAATGGTCACAGAAATAACTTGAATCTGACAAAGGTAATAATGAATAAAAATTCTATGAAAATGAACATATGAAAGTCAGACATTGCTTTTCAAACATGCTTCAACAGAATTATTTTAAAAAACAAACTCATGAAACAGGCCTGGCGTGTGGATTGGCAGTGGGTTACTGCTCGCCTTCCCTTACCCTTTTTTATTGACTCGCCAATGCCCTTTTTTTGCATGTGTTGAGTCCAAGTGGTTTGAATCGACGGTAGTTGCTGTTCATTTTCTTTTTGACTCACTGATGGGGGTTCCTGCTCGTGCTGAGTCCTGTAGCTTGCTGCTACTGTTTGCCCGACACCTTGTGGGCTGCCATACTGGCTGCTGCTGGAGGCCATTTGTGAGGCTGATTCCTGGATGGTGCCGAGCATCATTGTTAGGTTCTACAAGGTGAACGTGGTCACGCTCCATCACCTGCAGGGCGTCCTGGAGCAACCATCTCCAACTGAGGTAGTTGCTGTTGCTGTTGTTGCTTTGTTCCTGTGGGTTTTTTGGGATCCCTCTGGAGCTTGTTGATATTAGTCACCATGACCTTAGCTATGATTCTATGAATCCCAGATGACCACTGGAGAGATTGGTCCCTTGGTCTCTGCATGTTCGTGAGAAGCTTATCGGGACTAATCTCCCGGTGACACATGACTTTATAGACTCCCATCAGTCACCGGTAGGTGAGGTGACTTTGTTGAATAGAGGAGAGAAAGAAAGGTAATGAGAATAAAAGATAACAACATAGATTACTGCTTTGACACCTGCAGAAAAACATACTGTATATGACAACAACGTTACCGAAAAGTGCAAGATACTAATGAATGCAAGATGTATTTAGTGGTACTTGCGGCTCAATATAGAACAGTATCCGTTAACACCTGAATCCAAATACCTGTTGTGTGAGTGTGCTCGTGTATATAAGGTTTCTCCATAAAAAATATTCAATAGAGAGTGTGAGGAGCCACAGACCTGCCCCCCTGGACCCAAGACAGATAGAGAGAAGATCTGAGCTGATCATCGAAAGGCCCCCCAGAGCACAGAAACCCCAGAAGGACCACCGCCAAGGGCCCCGTGCAATGCCACCTCAGCCCCAGCCCACAAGTGCGACAGAGCAGACACCACCAAGCACTGTACTCACAGCAGACCTCCTAACACTGCACCAAGATGGGAAAAACTCACCCGGCAAGAGATTCCCAGCCAGCGGCACGCAGCCAGGGCCGGCGGCCCCCACCATGCCCTGGCATTAAAACAAACACACCACAACTGCAACTGCAGCCCAGGGAGACCCGCCAACCAGCTTAGCCACCACCACCGCTGTACCACCACCACCACTCAGCCAATCCAAATGCCGGTGACCACACATCCGAAACGGGAACACAACCCCTCATGCCACCCTCTAGCCTGCCGCATCGACCCCTCCTGGACACGACAGCCAGTGGAGCAGCACGCTGCCAAGGCAACCAACCATCCTCCTGATGCCAGCAGTCACAGCCCGCCCATCCATGAGACAGAAACACGTGCCAGCCAAGTTACCGGGCCGGGCCAACCTATCACCGCAGACTAAGCACAACCCGCCAGCCACCCCAGTGCAGATACAAGACGTGCTCCACTGCCCCACCCACCCAACCACAATCGCAGCCCAGCGCCAGGCTGGTGACCAGAGCCACAGAAGGAAACATCAGAGGAAGGCCACCACAACAAGCCAAAGACCAGGCACCCCGCCAGCCTCACACCCCAACCCCGGAGGCACCCCAGCATGCCAGCTGCACTCTACTCTACTCTACTCTACTCTACTCTACTCTACTGTACTCTACTCTACTCTACTGTACTCTACTCTACTCTAACTCTACTTTGTTGTTATTAATTCTCGACCTGCGCCTGCGCAAGAGTGATCATTCAGTGCTTCAAGCACCTACTCTTGTCATGCTCTGCCAGTGTTAGGTTTTTGAGTTTGTGTTTTGTTTATTTCCTTCTTCTCAGCCAGTGTCAGTGTTGTGTTTTGTTTACTGCCTACTCAGCCAGGTCCTTTTCTGTTTATTTAAGATTTATTAGATTTCTCTTGTTTAGGTGGTGTTGCTTCCTCAGTTCTGTTAGGTGTTTTAATTTATAGTTACTTATAGATCTGGTTCCTCTTGTTTTTGTTCTGTAGTTTTGTTGGGACCCCAGTCATGGGTTACAACATTAAAGGCCAGTAAGAACTTTTCTGGAACTTTCAAAATAAATCGCATTAACCTACTTCCAGCACAGCCAGGAACAGGAACTAGAAGGGAGTAACAGCGGACTTTCCGTGACGTCACTGTTTCAATAAAAACTCTGCATCCCAACAAACGGACCTCTTCCACGCAGGTCCCCAGCGGAACTGGAAGGAGAGACACAGCGCACTAATGTCTCTTTGCTGGCAAACAGACATAACTCTTCAAACTGGATCCAAGAGTGTCATACGATGACGCAATCATTTGCACTAAGTTAAGTAGGAATGAATTGCCGTTTGTGTATCCTGTATTCATTCATGAACGGGGTAATTGAGGTGTAAACGTGGCTTGACTTTTCATTTTGAGGTCTACAGAAGCAAACTGTGTTCCAGAGAGTTCCCAGCAGAGACCCTGTCTCTAAAACGCCGATTGGAGCAGTTTTTCCCAGTCTGAAGGAAGGACAACGGGACCACATCAACGTGGTTACAGCAGTAACATGCAGTTCAGCCGACCCACCAGAACAAACCGCCACCCCCCCTATGGAGGTTAGCTGCAAGTTAACCCTTTGTTCACTGTGGATGCTTTCCTCAACTTCGTCGCCCCAGACAACTTCTCCTTAGCATGGTTCACGTAAGAGGTAGTGTTTGGGCAGAGAAGATTAGATTACAATTAAAAAATCTAAACAATGTTCGGTTTTGTTGTGTCGAGAACTCAGCTATCTTAGTGCTTGTGGATTAGCTGCTCAGCCCATGTGCTCAGTTTATGTGTTCTCAGTTTGTGTTTTTTAAAGTTAAGACAAACTTTATTTAAAGGGTGATTTTTAAACACGGAACATCGGCCATAACGCGCCATCCATGCTTATTTTTATACGTGCTTACTTCTTACTTTTATTTTAACCCTTTTATTAGTGGTATGTGTTTGATTCTGATGATAAGCTACAAGTTTCTTTTGTTAGCCCAAACCGCTAACAGGTAAGAACATGTGCTTGCCTACTATGAATCGGCTGAAGATCATTTAACCAAAAAGGTTTAGTTTTAATCTAGGAAATAAAATTTCCCTAAATGTTATGTTACTAAACTTGATAACTAATTAAACACCATTAAGACCCATTTATCCCGAAAGATTTGATTATTAGTCAAAATCATATTTCCTTAAATATTATTTTACTATATCCTTAATAATATTTAAGGAAATATTATTTTAATAAATAAAGGCAGCTAATTAAACACCGTTGAGAATTGGTCATCCAGAAGGATGGTTTTATTCAGCATATCATTCTTTAAAATATTATTTTATTAAAATAATGTTTTATCTGATCTTGCACTGTGAATGGTTGTTTGAAGGTATACCAATTATCAATAATTCATAGTTTAGTTTCAGTTTAGTTTATTTATATAGCGCCAATTCACAACACATGTCGTCTCAAGGCACTTCACAAAAGTCAGGTACATACATTACAATTAATCCTAATCATTGAACAGTGCAGTCAGATTCAGTTATTTATTCAAATTGGATAAAAAGTTTTTCTGTCTAAGGAAAGGAAACCCAGCAGATTGCATCCAGTCAGTGACTTGCAGCATTCACTCCTCCCGGATGAGCATGTAGAGACAGTGGACAGTCACTGGCGTTGACTTTGCAGCAATCCCTCATACTGAGCATGCATGTAACGACAGTGGAGAGGAAAAACTCCCTTTTAACAGGAAGAAAGCTCCAGCAGAACCAGGCTCAGTGTGAGCGGCCATCTGCCACGACCGACTGGGGGTTTGAGAGAACAGAGCAGAAACACAAAAAGAACACAGAAGCACTGATCCAGGAGTACTTTCTATGGGAAGGAAAAGTAAATGTTGTGGATGTAGCTCCTTTAGTCGTTTCACCTAGAAAGAAAGAACTGATAAACTCTGAGCCAGTTTTCAAGGTTAGAATCTGAAAGAGAGCACATAGAGTTAGTCACAGTAAAATCTCAGTCAATCTCCATGTCTAGGAGAGAGAAAGGGTTAAACACTAAAAGACAGGGCCATGTGGATCATCGGTAGAGGGTGAGCATTAAGTTGTTGCCAGCAGAAGCTCGGACGATGCCCCTCTCCAGAAAGGTGTCACAGGTAGACACAGAGTCAGGCCAGGTGTAGCTTCTAGGAAGAGAAAAGAGAGAGAACAAAGTTAAAAACTGAAATAACAGCAAATAACGCAAAATTGGAGAGTAGTGTGAGAATGTAGCGAAGAGGGTGAAAGTGGTCATTATGTCCCCCAGCAGCCTAAGCCTATAGCAGCATAACTAGCGAGACAGCTCAGGATAAGCTAAGCCACTCTAACTATAAGCTTTATCAAAAGGGAAAGTTTTAAGCCTAGCCTCAAAAGTAGACATTTTGTCCATCTAGAGCCCACTGATGGCCATTGTTATACTAAAAACCACAACGATTGGGATACCTCTGTCTGTCAGATTGACCATAACCATTGGAGAAGAGAAGGGATCATACAGGTAGCAGAAATGGAGGGTGTGTTTGCACCTCAACCATAACTGACCCGGTTTGGGCTAAATCTGACTCCCCCTTACTCCATCCAAGAGGGAGGGAAGAAGACGGAGGTAAAAAATAAGGAAGACAGCTCAGGATAACCTAAGCCGCTCTAACTATAAGCTCTATCAAAAAGGAAAGTTTTAAGCCTAGCCTTAAAAGTAGTTTAGGAGCGTGCGGCCTTATCACTGAGCTAAGATATTAAAACACAGAACTCAGAGAATTCTGTCATCAAACAGTACCCACGGGTGGGGACTTTATTTCTTCAAAAAGCGCACAAAAACATCTTCACAGTAATTTTCAGAAGTCGCCCTGGCGTTCAGTCTTTACCAGGGTTTTTATACAGATTCAAAGCAGTGGTGTGTGTTGGGGTCTTTTACGTAACATATCTTGGCATCCATGACATCTTTTCTCTACTTTTCCGGGAATCGACATTCAGCCAACATCTGGAAAACATCACATTGGGCCATGTGACAGTTCATAATAACATTCTCATTACTTATCTGGATGCAGACTCTCAGGTCAAACTGACCTGGCAGAGTCAGAATATCAAAACTTTCCCAGTTGGACTGCAAAAACAAACCCATTAATCGTTTCTCAAGCCAAGAACTTTTCCCTTGGTGTAATCTATTACGAGAAGGCTTGCATGTCTCTTAGAGTGCACTTATCACAGAGTTCATTTTATTATAGTAAAGACAATAAGACTTTTTTGATCTAGTTAAAACAGAGCTTTATGCTTCCACAGTAGACAGGGTGTCTGCCTCACAGACTAAAACTGGGAGCTGGTTCCACAGGAGAGGAGCCTGATAACTAAAAGATCTGCCTATTATTCTACTTCCAGAGACTCTAGGAACCACCAGTAAAGCTGCTCCTTATTACTTCTGATCAGACTGTCTCCCTGATCATTGGTTCATACTCCACTTCCCTCAGTATATTAGCTTCCTGGTTTTCATTGTTCCTCACTGGTTCCTCTTGTTAACAACCCTGTATGCTACCCAGTCTGTTACCTGTTTTGCCACCCAGACCTGTTCTCAAAAGACTACCTGTTTCTTGTTCAGTACTCTGGAGGCCTGTAAGTCTTTTGTTTATTTTATCATTAAACACTTCTCAACTCACCATGCGGCTCCCTCATCATGATCTACACTTTGGTCCTACTTTGAACCACCCAAATGTGACAACTCTAGTAGTCATCTGGCATTCATAGAACTGTAGTTACAGTCGTAACATTAGTTTTCAGGTTGTTAGATGAATAACTCATTGACACAACCAATTTACAACATGAGCATGTATGTTTGTGCAGAAAAAAACAGACTATAAGAAAATACAAACACTACAAACAATAAGGATGTAGATAATGTTTTAAATTGAGTTTGTTGGGGGCAGTGATGGTTATAAAGTCTAAAAGCTGCTGGGAGGAGGAACCCACATTATTCATGACACATGAGGAATCATAATTGCTTAAAAGCAAGTCACAGGAAGCAAAATGGTTCAGAAGCACATTTCAGAAGCTTTTATTTAATTTTAATTTTTGGTCACACCCGTTATGAACTCCACGGTAATTACGCAAGCCTTTATAGTCACTGAGAGCATTTACACTGTACGCAGGGTGGCAGCGTGTGGACAGCCATCCAGCAAAATTAGACCCGATTCTTTTTATGTCGGATGCCGGAGCTGTACAAACAGGAACCTGAATGAGCAAAACAGCTGTATTTCCAAAATAATTCACCAAAGAAAGACACGATTTTCTTAAAGGCCTTGCTATTTTTTAAAAAATATATGTGAATATATATGTGTATATTTAAAAAATCCCGTGGGGGTGATGTAACATACTTTCTCTACTATAGTAGAAAAAATTGTTTACCAAGACAGAGAACGGGTTGTCATTCAGAATCAGCTTTATTAATCTTTTCAAGAGAGAAAGGATTTTTACAGCATTGGAGATGCGCTCAGTAGTGCTGCCCAAAATTTTTGACTAGACAAAGCAAAGGGTTTCCTTATAAGCTACAACAGTTTTTAAGGTAACTCTCATGGACCCAGAAGAGAGGAGGTCCCAGACATAATTTTACAGTGTGGATACAAATTTCTCACCCCAGGGGCAAGGGGGAAGGCTGAGAAACCATTACTCTAAAACTTAAAAAAAAGTGGGGAAAAAAACTAAGGGGTTTTAAACTTTTTTCCCCTTCCTGTAAGGGATCAAAGAGCAAATCAACAAGGCACTAAAATTTCCCTACAATCCACCCCCTTTGATTAAAAAAACTAGTTTCATTGTTACGAAGAAANGTCACCAGGAGGCCCAAGTATCACTCTGATGAGTCCCTGATGTCTCTATCTGTGCAGCTCAGCGTGGGAGCTGGCCCGAGCCACCCGCATTAACATAAACAAGGCGTGCTGCTGGGGTCCGCCTGTCAGGGGCTGTCACTGTCGAGGACAGAGGAGAGAGGCCTCTGCATTAACCTCCAAGCTTATCTCACTCTCTGTGCGTTCCACAAAAAAGTGGGGATTAGTGCTCAGTCAGGAATTGCTTTTGGGTCCTTGTCACTCCGGCGCGATTACTGAACTTCTTCTTCTATACTCACACTATTATTTTCATCTCCCTCTTCCACTCTTCCCAAAGGGAGGGAATCCCTGAGGCTTAAACATGGCAACCCAGCGGGTCTGAGCTTCTTTGATTTTTGGTGTCACCTTCGTTGAAAGGTTCTCACCGCTGTGATTTTTACCTTTTCTTCAGCCATTTCAAATCATCTGTGCCAGTGTCTATGAAGTACGATAAAACAAATGCTAATGTGAAGCTTTTTGGTGCAAGTGCATCAGACACGCTGACCTTAAAAATAAGGCACTTAAACCTAACATAAAGATTTCCTTTTTACCTAGTAAATTCTGCATTTAGTAAGAAAGCTGACTGATTTGCAGACAGAGATAAACTCTGAAGGTTAGAGAAAAATACCCTAAGTGCTTTAAAAAAGGGTTAGGCATAATAGTTTATGCTTTTAATCCAATTTGAGTTGACCTGTCATCAGTTAATTGAGATAATTAGCTAAAATGGATAATTTATCATTGAAAATTGTATGCTAAAGATATCATCTTTCAAACTTCACCTAACAGCCAAGTTGTTCATAGATAACATGATTTTGCTTTATAATAATAAACAGTAAACAACTATTGGATTGAAGAAGTGGATTTTATTATAAAATATGACTTTTGTATTGTGTCAAAATGGCATCTGCTAATGTGAAGGTGGCACCGCTTAGAAACTGGTGTTGAATGTTTGTTGGACTGGAAGACTTGATCCAGGTCCCAGACCTGCTTTAAAGCAAAATATGATAACTTAACCTTACATATCGATCTGACTGTTTGAGTTTTAGGTTGGAGACTTGTCATCATAGCCGTCTCCAGACACATTTTAGAGGGGCCTGTGTCCCAAGGTAAATAGATTCACTCTGCCCCAGTAAAATTCCCTTTTTTGAAACTTTAGCCAACCACTGCTGAAATCTGACTGTCTTTTTATTTTTATATGCAGTCCAGTATTTTTTGGTGTGCTTGCAGCACACTGATAAACATTGTTGGAACCCTAAGCCATGTATTTCAACATTAAAACTCTGGTACAAATTCTTCTGGAGTTTTCAAAATAAATTGCATTTAACAGACTTTCAGCACAACTTCAGAAGGGGAAAAGGGGGGTAAAAGAAGACTTCCCATGATGCCACTGGCTGTATAAAAGCACCCCCTCCCCAAGCCGACCTCCCCAAACCCCGGTTGACCATCGGGACAAGGAGCAGACACAGCGCGCTGAAGTCTTTTTGCTGGCCCCAAAAACTTAACTCTTCAAACGGGATCCAAGAGTCTCATATGATCACCGATCATATGCAAATTTGAGTATTGAATGAATTGCTGTTTGTGTATCCGGGGTTTCATTCACGAACGGGGAAATTAAGGGCCCGGATTGTTGACTTTCTCTCCGGGCCCTGCAGACGCACACGGTTTTTCGAGAAAAGTCCCCCCAGCAGAGACGGGGGTCTCCACAACCTGAGTGAAGCGGTTTTCCCTTGCCTGAGAGAAGGACGACGCCGCATCATCGGTAACGTGCAGTCTTGTCGGGCCAACAGAACGGGCCCCCACCCACAGCTTCGTTGGGTTAGCCAAAGCCTAACCCGCTTTTGACTGTGGACGTTTCTTCAAATTTTCCCGCCCCGGACATCTTTTCCTCAACATGGTCAGAGGTTTGGGTTTTGGGCAGAAAACAGTTAGGATGAAATGATCTAAACGTTTTTCATTTTATGAAGTTTGGTTTTGTTTTTGTGAAACTGCTATCTTAGTGCTAGTGGCTGCCCGTGATCAGCTTTGTGTTCTGTGTTTTTGTGTTTTTTAAGTAAGACAACTTTTTTTAAAGGGGGATTTTAAAAAAAACCGAGTTTTGCTCATAACGCGCCGTGCCGCTTTTGCATTTTAACCCTTTTATTGACGGAAAATTTAAGTCTGTGTGTTTTAATTTGGATGCTAAGCTATCAGCCTCCTTTTTTAGCTTAACTGCTAAAAGCCTAGGCCACGTGCTTGTTGCTGAAGAGTAATTTTTCCCAGAAGGTTTAGTTTTTTAACCAGTAAATGTCCCTAACATCATTTTAAATAATTGATAACTAAGTAAACACCATTAAGCCCCCTTTTTCTCCAGAAAAAATTTTGGCTCTTTTCAAGGATATTTCCTTAAATAAATTTACCGTTACCTTTAATAATATTTCTTTAAATATTATTTCAATAAATAAAGGCAGCTAATGAGACACCGTTGAGAATTAGTCATCCAGAAGGTTGGTTTTATTCAGCATATCATTCTTTAAAACATTATTTTGATAGAATAATATTTTATCTGATCTTGCGTTGTGAATGGTTGTCTAAAGGTATACTGATTACTGCCTAAGTTGGTTCCAAGACTAACTTAACTTCATTTCCAGATTCTTCAAGATAATCCTTGGTTCTCAGACATAAACATTGCATGCTAATGTTGCATCACTCTTCTGGTCATGATTTGCAATCATCTTTAATCAACTTGTTTATATTGTACATAGCCCATTAGTCTTCATTATTCTTTCATTCTGCTTGGTAGTTTAGTTGGATTGTTTTAGCTTAGTAAAGAGTTTGTTGATGAAATATGTTTCATCAAAATATCAAAGTATTAATATAAAATATTAAATCATATTTTCAGATTCATAATCACAACACTTTTTAGTTTATTTTAACAATCTGATGTTGTTGTGATTATTAATCTGACAATATTATTTAATATTAATATTTTTATATTTTATCAAATAATATTTCAGTCTGTTAAGGGTTGTCCTGTGAATACCAGCCCAGTAAGGCAATGGTATTAGTACAAAGTTGAAAGGGATGAGTCAAGCTCTGACATTATTGAACAGCAAAACTCTGCACACACATAGAATGAATTCACACAATTTCTTAAAATACAAGAATTTATTAACAAAAATAAGTCAACTCAAAGTCAAACATATTTTAATTAACAAACTCTTTACTATGCTAAAACAATCCAACTAAACTACCTAGCAGAATGAAAGAATAATGAAGACTAATGGGCTATGTACAATATAAACAAGTTGATTAAAGATGGTTGAAACCATGACCTGAAGAGTGATGCAACATTACCATGCAATGTTATTTATGTTTGAGAACCAAGGATTATCTTGAAAAATCTGGAAGTGAAGTTAGGTTGGTCTTGGAACCAACTTGGGCAATAATCAGCAAACTTTTAGACAACCATTTACAATGCATGATCAGATAAAATATTATTTTAATAAAATAATGTTTTAAAGAATGGTCTCCTGAATAAAACAAACCTTCTGGATGACTAATTCTCAATGGTGTCTCATTAGCTGCCTTTGTTTATTAAAATAATTTTTAAAGAAATATTATTAAGGAAATGGTAAAATATTTAGGGAAATATTTTGGAAAAGAGCCAAATCTTTCTGGAGAAAATAGGCTTAAGTATGCAAGCACGTGTTCTTAGCTGTTAGCAGTTAAAGCTAACAAAAGAAACTGATAGCACCAGAATCAAACACGCACCTTTAAAATACCTTTAATAAAAGGGTTAAAATGCATAAGCGCGGACAGCGCGTTATGATCGATCTTCTGTGTTTAAAATCACCCTTCAAGTAAAGTTTGTCTTAACTTTAAAAACACACAAACACAGAACACAAAACTGAGAATGTGTGCTGCAGATAGCCTGCTAGCACTAAGATAGCTGAGTTTCACACAAACAAAACCAAACTTCATATAATGAAAAACGTTTAGATCATTTCATCCTAAATATCTTTCTATTACTCTGCCCAAACACCTAACCTCATGAACCATGCTGAGGAAAAGCTGTCCAGGGCAACGACGTCGTTTGAAGAAAGCTCTGTGAACAAAGGGTTACCTTCCAGCTAACCTCCGGAGCAGTGACTGGGCGGCCGCTCTGTCGGGCTGACCAAACTGCACGTTACCACGGTGATGCGGTCTCGGTTGTCCTCCTTCCAGACCGGGAGAACCGCTCCACTCTGCTTCGTAGAGACAGCGTCTCTACTGGGGACTTCTCTGGAACACAGTTAGCCTCTGCAGGCCTCAGAGAGAAAGTCAAGCAAAATGCTTATACCTTAATTTCCCCTTTTTATGAATGAATACCGGGTAAACAAAAAGTGATTTATCCGTACTTAACTCGTGCATATGATCGTGTGATCTTATGACACTCTCAGATCCAGTTGAAGAGTTTATGTCTGTTTGCCAGCAAAGAGACATTAGCGCGCTGCCTCTCCAATCCCGATGATCACCGGTGTGGAAGAGAAAGACTTGTGGGAGAAGTGGGGGTTTTATGTGGACAGTGGCATCATGGGAAGTTCGCTGTTACCCCCAATTCCTAAGTTGTGCCGGAAGTAGGTTATTGCAATTTATTTTGAAAGTTCCAGAAAAGTTTGTACCGGAGTTTTATTGTTGAAATCCATGGCTGGGTCTCAACAAAAGTAAATCATAAAATACGTAAATCATATATTTCAATCTTGGGCCCCAGCATTGCTTCATAGCAGCGCTCCGGTTGGCACATGAACCCAGGTTTTGTTCTGTCCTGACTGTCAGTGTGTTTTATCATTATTTTTATACACTTCATATGGTTGTTCATATTTTCAAATTACATTAAAACACATAATAAGGTAATATGTTAACATATATTTTCCATACAAACGTTTTCTACAGGAAACCATGAAGTTTGGGGGTTTTATCGTGTTTTTTTGCCCTTATCCAGTTCCAGAAGGATTTAAATCTAAGTGTACAAAAACAGACAGCATGTTAACACTATGCCATGATGAAAACAGCAAGGACCTCGCTACACACCAATCTGTGAGGGGTTATAAGACCATATTCAAACTATTTAAGTCCACCACTGACATAAGAGACAAAGATTATTCCCAAGTGGAAGATTTTTAAGACAGCTGATGATCTTCCCAGGAATGGACGTCCCAGCAGATTCATCCCAAGGTCAGAGCATGAAGATAGCAGGTTAAAGGTTAAAGGTCATGAAAGGACAATTAGAAAAAAAAAGTAACAGGTAACGGCTTGTTTGGAAGGATTGAAGGAGAAAGCCTCTTGTTTCTGAAAGAATATAGAAGCAGAAACCGCCTCCAATATGTCAAGCACGGTGGTGGAGGGCTGATGATCTGGGCTTGTTTTGCAGGTACAAGAGCTGCAAACCCTGAAGTTATTAAGTGGACCATAATCTCTTGAGTGCACCAAAATATTCAAAATATCTGTCCAACTGCTGAAGCTTGGTCCAAACTGGATCATACAAGAAATGAACAACATTGGATGAAGAAGAGAGGACCAAAGTTTCTCCAAAACGCCATAAGAGGCTGAGTCATTGGGGGTGTACTTAGTTTTTCACACAGCGTGAAATAAAAACTGACAGAATGGAATCTGTTGTGTGTTTTTGTACACTGCAAGTTAAAAGAAATTATATTAGAGCCTTTCAAGAATCAACTTTATTACATCTATATTCAGAAAACCCTAGAATTAAATTTTATTTTTAATTATTATTTTATTATGATTAATGCGTTTGTTTAACTCTTAGCAAAACAGCAGATCCATTTAGGGAGAAACCATTTCAATTTTAAATGTTAATTAATGCAGAAACAGCTACTGGAAGGAGAGGAGAAACTATAGAAACTGGAAGCTGAGAATATTCAGGTTCCTTTCTCAGTACCTTGGAGCTGCAGAAGCTATTTAAAACCCTAATAAAAAGATTTTTAATTTTTTCCAATGATAGTTGTGAGCTTGTTAATAAACTTGGCGTTTTAGAATACTTTTTGATTCTCTGTTGGTCTAAAAGTAAATGAAAAAGACAAAACAGGACCTCTTTCTTTCATTGAGCTTTCCTGAACTTTGGCTCTCACTGCAGCGTGCAGAATTACTTTCTATCTCCTGCCGTTGCTGTATTTGTTAGGCATATTCTTGAAATCTCAGCCTCTGTGATGTCCGTGTCCTCCAGCATAAGGGAGGTGCACACTCCAGCGTTCCCAACAAGGATGGAGCATGAAAGGTAAAAGCACTTCACATCGTGAGCTGAGGGTTGTCTAGCTAACTGACACAAAAAGTTCATCTATACTGTGTGGCTGCATGGCTTCCAGAGTTGCACCATGATGCAAACTAAATCCATATCTCAGGACCTCGAGGCCTAATCAAACTCAATGCAAGAAGGGAGCCAATAACTGCTTAATTACTAATGAGAATAACGACAAAAATAATCAGACTGCTCTGCAGCTAGAGTAATGGAGGCAGACATGAGAAGCATACCGAGGGAGATCTGCCTCCAAGCAAGGCAGCAATTAGGGCAGAAGCTGAGGAGGCAGCTTGTGGCAAAGACTTCAGCTGCAAGCACCGTCTCAGAGTTGTCTTCCGTCTAACACCTCGTCCTCCTCTCAGGCATCAGTATCATCAGCTGCTGCTACACACTGACAGCATCCGGTTTCATTATATCTGTCCTGCCTGTCGGTGGTGCGAGCGTTGTGTTGTTCCAGCACATTCCCGCTTCACGTCACCGGCGGCTGCCATGTTTAATGACCCTCCTCCTCCTCCTGGATCCAGCCCTCAGTCAGCGCACGTCAGTTGTGGGGAAACACTCAATTTCTGTAATAGCTTGAAATGGAGTAAATATCACTCACCCCCCTGCATTTGTTACTCATTCAGCCCCGTTATCACTTGCTGCCTAATTTCCTGGTGCACTGACAAAGGCAGAAGGCGTTTCCATGGAGAGGAAACCCTTGCAGTTTTTCGTGCTCCTCTCAGCTTGGCGCTCTGTTCATTTCACAGCAATTATCCTGAGTCATTCCACACATTCTGCCACAGAAACTCAAGGGAAGGACCTTTCAGCTAATTGCTTTCAAATGGAAATAAAAAAAGAATCACACGCTACTTTGTCAAAATGACTCTTGGTATGCAGCATTTGGTTTGGGAAATTGATCTGGGATTCCTTTTAATGTGTCTTTACAATGGCTGGAGCTCTATTTTCAGATAAAAAGCCTTTCTTTAAACCCATTTTGGGTGAAGTCCTGACACTGCAAGCTCCGTAAACCATCACGCTTTAGTTGAGTTCTTTCTTTAACCTCCACAGGTCTATTTTTGTTTGAGTAAGAGTGGGTCTGTGCTGTGAAAATCTGTTTTGAATGGATATAAATGCTGCTATTCATTACAGAATTAATATTTAATGTGTGCTTCAGTTAGCTCTGTCTTCACACACTCGCACGCTCATTTTTCATTCGGCTTATGTGACTTTTTACTCTATTCAGGAAGTAAAAATAGATTGCAGCCCACTGCTTACAGTAATTGAAAGGAACCGAGTCCAGAAACAAACAATCTGTCATGAGTTATCAGACAACTTGTGCGCAATATGTTCGTAAAAAACTATTTATTGGAGGTGAAAAAAAGCTTTAAAAATGTAGAAATACAGCTACATGTGAGGAGATTGTGTAATGATGCCCTGGGGCTTTTAAGACAGCCTAGCAGGCTGGAGTGTTATATATCCGAAGGTGAGCTTCAGTCTCTTCTCTAAAGACCTTTCAAGTGTTTGGAGTGTAGACTACTGAAGAACTATGTGAAAATGAGAGTAATTTCCTACCAAAGGTGGTACCAAGTCAGTATTTTGCACAGGCAAGTTTCAAGTCTTTACTTCAGACTCTAGTCAAGATATTAGAGACCAAAGTCAAAGTGTATAAGTCCTAAATAGTGAATTTTAAGACCTAAACAAATAATTTGACCAAATATATGAAAATATGCAAAATAATGAACTAAAGGAGTATAAATGGTCAGAACTAGTAGATCTGGGGAAGTTTAGGTCCATTTTAATGGAACAAAGGAAAAGCTTGGCTGGTCCGCTGATGCTCTGGTGTTGCTTTGACTGCTCTCTTACTTCTGCTGATTATCATGTGTATTTATAATGGATATGATTGAGAGTTTTGGCTGTTATATGTGTTGTTGCTCCAGTGTTTTAATGTCACTGAGACATTTTATCTTTCCTAATAACAATAATTTCCACGGGTGGATTTATTTATATCCTCTTTACAAGACAACATGAGGATTTTGATATTTAACTGTAACTTACTCATTGTTCTTTTCTTAAACATCTTCCTTGGGCACTACTGGCTTTTATTCACAGTAATGAGACAGGAAATGGACAGAGACAGAGGAGGACATGCAGCAACGGTCAGATTAATGCTATGATATCAGCATTTGTTTTCCTTATTTATTGCATATTTTACTGTGTTGTTTTAAATTACATCAATGTTACCTTATGCTCTTATGGTCTGTCAGTGAAAAGTTGTCTCTGAAATATCTTTATATGGTTTCAACCTTTCCTACAGAAATTACTGCGGACTCTCTGCAGGTTTGTGTCCTTGTGCCACAGGAGGAACTTCCATCTTCTACTGCAGGACTGAAGTGGAGAGAAAGCCTGCAAAACAGACAAGAATTACGGCTGTCACAGTTACAGATGATGAGCTCAAAAACGACAGTATGACAAATGCTAACTGTCAGGGAAAATGAGTCTCACTGCTTCAAGAAGCTGTCAGGATAGAGTGTGGGTCTATGACTGATAAACACAATACACAAACGATGCCTTTTAAGCATTATCACATTTCATGTTTCGCTTAGAGAAGAAAAAAAGTTTAAATGATGGGGACAGTGTCATGCTTGGATTAATGGCATCTCAGGGAAACTCTGGAGTTTAGGATGAACAAGGAAAGTTTCCAGAAGCTTTGAAAGTTTTTCACAATTTGTTCGTTTTCTGTTTGTTTTTGGGTTTATATCTTCCAACCAAGTCAAAGGTAACACTGGTAGTAGCAAGTGTTGGTTTAAGTTGCTGAAAGTTTAAGACTAAATGTCTCTTTTACTAAAGTTTCATGCTACTAGAATTTAACTGTGACAGTTAATTAGATTAAAAAAGTGTGTAAAAGTCTTGATCCAGCCCTCATTTTTTCACATTTTCCTTCCAAGCAGCTAGATCTTCTTGTAATCATGTGAAGATGTTTTGATCAGTACATGTACAGGATTTCTCCAGCTCTATCAGTGTTTTTTTTAATGCTTTCGCTGCTTTTTACTTATTCTTATTTGTTTGTGAAGCCACCTAACTCTGACCTATGAATCATTCAGGCAGAAAGACTAAACTCTTGTTGTGTTGACACAAACATGGTGGTCCTTTTTAAATGCACCAGGGTGGGCGTAAGTAGAGACTACTTTTACGGGCCCT